>OY744553.1:597555-602555 GCA_963556195.1 Sepiola atlantica
TGCTTCGGAAGGGGTCCTTTACTTATTCTTAAAAAAAAATTTTAAAAAATCAATAAATAAAAAAGTTATGAATTTTTTAAAATAGGACCCTTATTTTTGCCCACCCTGTATATATATATATATATATATATATATATATATATATATATATATATATATATACATATATATATATATATATTCCATTTTCCTTTATGCCTTTCGACTGTGAGACACTCATTGTTGCATGACACTAAATTTGGCCTTTATCGAGCGCCATCCATTTTTCCGAGACCCCCTCTAACCCTAACCCTAACCCTCTCCCGCGCATCGATGTAAATATTTTGCCTAGTCTTTCTTTTTATCGAACCGGCACCATCACCACCACCACCACCACCATCACCACCACCAACACCATCACCACCACCACCACCCCTCCTTAGCTCGTCTCGAACCTCGATCACCGCTTGATCGCAAAACCCCTTTTACCTCAACCCGAACACCCACCAACGTAAAAACTCCGACGTAGTCCCAATTAAGAGTGATGACATCTGAGGTCACATATAAATGTCTCCCTTCCCCCCCCCCCCCACCCCCCACCCCCATACTCCCTCAACTCTTCTCCTCGGGTTCCATGCCTTACTTTCTTACACCCGTACCCACCTTGGCAAAGACCGCTTTATAAAAATCGCAACCAACCAACACCCCCCCCCTCCTCCCGTCAGCCTACATTTTACAGTTTTCCAGCCTTCTGCCGCCATCTTGAATTGGACGGTCGGCCATTTTGTTTTTCGCCTAACTCGTACAAATTGCTTGCGCGATTGAGTTTTATTCTCGTTTGTCAAGTTTTCCCGGAGATGTCGTGACGTCCGCTCGCAGGCCGTTGAAACATCTAACATAAAACATATCCCTGTTGAAACTAAACAGCAGAATGGCGACGGGCAGGGGTACAGAGTTGGTCTCAAACTAACCGGAAATGATGTCTTCATATGCGCATGCGTGTCTTACACGTATACATTGGTACATGTGGGTGGGTGTATCCTATTATAATGCAGAGTCCGCGTCTGTCTGTCTCTGTCCGAACCTATTACTACCACTTACTATTTATGTGCATGTTTTTATACTAATACTTTGCCACTCACCAAGGTCAAAAGCCACTCGAGGATAAGGGTTAGTTAGGTTTTCAGTTGGATGAAAGGATTGAAAACTATGATTAATCCACAAAAAGGTTCGAGAGATATTTGGACCTGAAGACGACCATGTTGTAGTCTTTGTCTAAGAGTTTTGTAAAAAAAATTATTTTGTCGTTTGACTTCTTCTTAGTTCGGTTTTTTGAGATTTTCTTGGTCTTGAATAAGTTGTTTTTCAAGTTTTTCTATTACTTTACTGCGCTGGGTTTTTTTTCAAGTCTTTTGATGTTATTACTACGCTGTTGTGTTTTTTTTTGTTTTTTATTGTTGTTTTTGTTGTTTTAGTTGCTTTTTTTTGGGGGGGGAAGGTGTTTTTTGTTGTTTTTTTGTTGTTTTTGATTTTTGTTTGTTTTTGGGTTTTTCTTTTTGTTTTTTTAGGGGGGGTTGTTTTGTTTTTTTGTAGTTTTTTTTTTCACATCTTTCGATGTTATTACTACGCTGTTGTTTTTTTGGGGGGTTGTTTTTTGTCGTTGGTGTTTTTTCTTGTTTTTTTTGTTTTTGTTTTTGGTTGTTTTGGGTTATTTGTTTGTTTGTTGGGGGGGTTATCGAAAAACAGTTACCCATTATATTTTAGGCTGGATTATTTTGGGGGGGGGCGGGGGGCAATATAACAAATGGATGAAATAACAAATAGACGAAATAACAAATGGATGAAATAACAAATGGATTAAATAAATTGGAAAAAGGAACAAAAGAAAAAAATTAATTAAGGAAGGAAAATGGATGAAATAACAAATGGATGAAATAACAAATGGATGAAATAGCAAATAGATGAAATAACAAATGGATAAAATAAATTGGAAAAAAGAACAAAAGAAAAAAATTAATTAAGGAATGAAAATGGATGAAATAACAAATGGATGAAATAACAAATGGATGAAATAACAAACGGATGAAATAACAAATGGAAAAAAAGAACAAAAGTTGAATGCGTAAAGAAAGGAAAGAAAAGGAAAAAATATTAACGCGTGAAAAGTAAAGAAGAAATAAAAAGAAAGGAAGATGAATACTTAAAGAAAAGAAAGAAGAGAGGGAAAAAGGAAAGAAAAAAGGAAAGATGAATTCGTAAAGAAAGGAAATAAAGAAAAATGAACAAGAAAGATGAAAGCGTAAGAAAGAAAGAAAAGAGAAGGAAGGAAAAAGTAAGAAAAGAAAGAAAGATAAAAACGTAAAGAAAGAACAGACAAAATAAATAGAAAGAAAAAATAGAATTCGAAAAGAATAAATAGAGTAAATAAAAACGAAAAGGTTAAAGAAAAAAATCGAAATAAAGAAAGAAAGAAAGAAAGAAAGAAAAAAAGAAAGAAAAAAGAAAGAAAGATAAACGCGTAAAAAAACGGAAAGAAATAAGAAAAGTATTTCAAAGAAAAAAAGAGAGAAGTAAATAAAAATAAACAAAAAGGATGAAAACATAAATGAAAAAAGAAAACAAAAGATGTAAATGTAAATAAATGAAAGGAAAAAAAGAAATAAATGAAAAGCGGGAAAAAAACAAATTAACAAAATTAAGAAACAATGAATTCAGGAAGGAAAAAAGGACGAAATAAATTGAAAGAAGGAATAAAAGAAAAACGCAAATTACAAATGAAAGAAAGAATTAAGAAGTTGAAGAACGAATGAGGGAAATAAAACGAAAGAGAAAGACAGATGAATTCGAAAAGAAAGGAAAAAAATGAAAGAGAAAGATGAAAGCGTAAAACGTAAAGAAGAAAAAGAAAGAAAGGAAACAAAAAAGAAAGAAAGGAAAACATAATATGAAAGTTTAAAGAAAAGAAAGAAGAAAAGGATAGATACAACGAAAAGAAATAAAGAAATGAAAAATAGAAAGAAAGATGAAAACGTAAAATAATAAAAACAGACAAAAAAAATAGAATTCCAAAGAAAAATTTAGAGTAAATAAAAAAGAAAGGGAAAAGAAAAGAGTTAGAAGGTGGAACAGAATGAGGAAAAAAAAAGAAAAAAAAAGAACTAAAGAAATAAAGGAAAAAAGATTAAGGAGTAAAGAGAAAGGCTGATGCGTAAAGAAAAGGCAAAGAAAAACGAGAGAAATAAAAGAAAAAAAGAAATGAAAAAGGTAAAGGGGGAAACAAAAGAGAAAAGAATAAAAAAAAAGGTAAAGAAAGAAAAACAAAGAGGATGAAAGAAAAAAGAAAGAAAGGAAAGAAAAGGAAACAAATACGCCAGAGGTTTGGGTTTTAAAAAAAGAAAAAGGAAACGAAAGAGAGAAAAAAGAATGAAAAAAAGTCAAGAAAGAAAGGAAATAAATAAGAATGAAAAAGTAAAGAAATGAAAGAAGAAAGAAAACGTAAAAATATAAAGAAAGAAAAAGGAAAAGGAAGAGGAAAAAAGAATGAAAAAGTAAAGAAAGAAAGAAAGGAAAATAATAAAAATGAAAGAGTAAAGACATGAAAGAAAGAAAAAAAGAAAGAAAGACGAGAAATGAATGAAAAAAAGAGAGAAAATAAAGGAAAACAATAAAGATGAAAGAATAATATAAGGAAAAAAATAAATGAAAAAGGAAGAAAAAATAAGCAAGAAGAAAAAAAGGAAAGAAAGACGAAAAAAGAACGAAAAAAGAAAATAAAGGAATTAGGAATAAAAAAGGAAAAGAATAAAAATGAAAAAAAGAAAGAGTTAGAAAAATAAACCGTAAACTAAAATCGACAGATTGTGACAAAAACGTTGCGAAAATCGTGTTAAACGAAATGGTTACAAAGAGAGAGAGAGAGAGCGGGGGAGCAAACTAATTCTATGGAAGCCTCTAATATGAAAAAATACAAAACAAAATCAGGAAGGGTAAAGACGCCCCTTCACGACACAGTAATGGCGATATTGGGGGTCATGCAAGACTGTTAAACGGCGAGATGGAGTCAATGAAATAATAAGCGATGGTGCTACAAGGTGGCGGAGAACGATGTATCGATACCAAAGAATTTAGGGGCGTAATCTGACGCTGATAGATAATAAAGAAATATGATGAAGGAGGGAGCTGTGAATTAGGGGGTCGAATAGGGGACGGGTGGGGGCGAATAGTGGGCGGGCGGGGGTCGAATGTTCTTATTGTCGCTGCTTACAAGAAGAAAAACAATAAATTATGTATTATGATATTAACGACCACGTGGTGTCGTAAATCGCGATTTTATTTGGTGGAAGGGGAGAGGGGGTCACTTTTTTGTCATTTTAGGGGGTTATTTTATTTATGTTTGTTGTTTGTTTATTTTCTTTTATTTCTTTATTTTTGCCCTGGGGTGCAGGAATTTAAGAATGGAGAGAAAGGAAATGGGGAGGAGTAAGGAATGAGGAAAAGGGTGAAAAAAAGGAAAAGAAAGAATTTGGGGAGGGGGGAGTGACAGTTAAAATGATGAGAAAGAAGTCGAGTTGAAGGAATAGGAAAAGGAAGGAAGGAAGGAAAAAATGAAAGAAAGGAAGGAAGGAAATAACGAATGAAGGAAGGAAATAAGGAATGAAGGGAGGAAGGAAGGAAGGAAGGAAGGAAGGAAGGAAGGAATGAAGGAAGGGAGGAAGGAAAGAAGGAAGGAATGAAGGAAAGAAGGAAGGAATGAAGGAAGGAAAGAAGGAAGGAAGGAATGAAGAAAGGAAGAAAGGAAGGAAGGAAGGAAGGAATGAAGGAAGGAAAGAAGGAAGTAATGAAAGAAGGAAGGAAGGAATGAAGGGAGGGAGGGAGGAAAGAAAGAAGGAATGAAGGAAGGAATAAAGGAAGTAATGAAGGAAGGAAGGGAGGTATGAATGAAGGGAGGGAGGAAGGAAAGAAGGAAGGAAGGAAGGAAGGAATGAAAGAAATGAAGGAAGGTAGGGAGGAAGGAAAGAAGG
>OY744553.1:607555-620055 GCA_963556195.1 Sepiola atlantica
TTTTTTTCTCCCGCCTTTTTATTCTTTTCATTTTCTCTACAGATGCGTCTACACATCTGAATCCACGATCAGTCAGTCTGTCATGCTTACATTTTACGATTAGATTGGCTCAAATGTAGAGAGAGAGATAGAAGCGATATATGCTAAGTGTAGAAACCACAATGCATTGTGACGGATTTAATTTTTTGATTAATTTTATTTTTAATAGATAGAGAGAGAGTTTTTTGGGGGGCTATTGCATTTTTGATTTAAATAAATAATCGATTAAAAAAATATTTAAAAATAATGGTGCGTAGTCACGTAGATGCGAGAAACGTAACTACACACATAGACGAGAATTGGTCACGGAATTTTATTGCATCCATCGATACTCTTAGCTTGAAACTAAAAATTAATACCGCCTTTTCAGCAGTATCGACAGACATAAGATAATGGGCAATTTACGTAGGGGTCCTGGGCATGACCTTAAAAGACATCCAGTGGTGAGGCCTCCATTTGGGAGCTGTAGGGAATGTGGAGCTACCCCTATGTTGCCATTGCTCCCAGGTCCACTCTGACCCAGAGTTGTAGTACCTGTAAGGGTCCCATCTATGGGTCAAATACTACCCTACTGGCGCTACCAGATCAGGCTGTCTGAAGTTATTGACTTCCTGGCTCAGAATGCACCAAACATTGATGTTTTATTGGGGTTTTTTTCCTTTGCAAAACTCAATCATGTTCTGCAAAATCCAAAACAAAAAACAATTTCCCTCCCTCCCCTTTTTCCTCCCCTCTCTTCCCTCCTTCACTCAACCAATGAATAAATACTTAAACATATAAACAACTTGAAGCATAAGAACCTTCACCAAAATGACCGGATTCAGCATTAAATAACCTGAAAAGGGGTGATATGCCGTAAACAAAACGACCCAACCTTATTTACGTAGGTAGGTAGGTTGGTAGGTAGGTACTATGTACGCACGTGCTATTTTAAACTTCAGCTACCACACTTAAGTTTGAAATAGCTTTTTTTAGTCTGTCAAGCTTAATTTTGAAATAGCATTTTCTTTGGTCTGTCAAGCTTAATTTTGAAATAGCATTTTCTTTGGTCTGTCAAGCTTAATTTTGAAATAGCATTTTCTTTGGTCTGTCAGGCTTAATTTTGAAATAGCATTATCTTTTGTCTGTCAAGCTTAATTATGAAATAGCATTTTCTTTGGTCTGTCAGGCTTAATTTTGATATAGCATTATCTTTGGTCTGTCAAGCTTAATTTTGAAATAGCATTTTCTTTGGTCTGTCAGGCTTAATTTTGAAATAGCATTATCTTTTGTCTGTCAAGCTTAATTTTTAAATAGCATTTTCTTTGGTCTGTCAAGCTTAATTTTTAAATAGCATTTTCTTTGGTCTGTCAAGCTTAATTTTGCAATAGCATTTTCTTTGGTCTGTCAAGCTTAATTTTGAAATAGCATTTTCTTTGGTCTGTCAAGCTTAATTTCGAAATAGCATTTTCTTTGGTCTGTCAAGCTTAATTTTGCAATAGCATTTTCTTTGGTCTGTCAAGCTTAATTTTGAAATAGCATTTTCTTTGGTCTGTCAAGCTTAATTTTGAAATAGCATTTTCTTTGGTCTGTCAAGCTTAATTTTGAAATAGCATTTTCTTTGGTCTGTCAAGCTTAATTTTGAAATAGCATTTTCTTTGGGCTGTCAAGCTTAATTTTGAAATAGCATTTTCTTTGGTCTGTCAAGCTTAATTTTGAAATAGCATTTTCTTTGGTCTGTCAAGCTTAATTTTGAAATAGCATTTTCTTTGGTCTGTCAAGCTTAATTTTGAAATAGCATTTTCTTTGGTCTGTCAAGCTTAATTTTGAAATAGCATTTTCTTTGGTCTGTCAAGCTTAATTTTGAAATAGCATTTTCTTTGGTCTGTCAAGCTTAATTTTGAAATAGCATTTTCTTTGGTCTGTCAAGCTTAATTTTTAAAAAGCATTTTCTTTGGTCTGTCATGCTTAATTTTGAAATAGCATTTTCTTTGTTCTGTCAAGCTTAATTTTGAAATAGCATTTTCTTTGGTCTGTCAAGCTTAATTTTGAAATAGCATTTTCTTTGGTCTGTCAAGCTTAATTTTGAAATAGCATTTTCTTTGGTCTGTCAAGCTTAATTTTGAAATAGCATTTTCTTTGGTCTGTCAGGCTTAATTTTGAAATAGCATTTTCTTTGGTCTGTCATGCTTAATTTTGAAATAACATTTTCTTTGGTCTGTCAAGCTTAATTTTTAAATAGCATTTTCTTTGGTCTGTCAAGCTTAATTTTTAAATAGCATTTTCTTTGGTCTGTCATGCTTAATTTTGAAATAGCATTTTCTTTGGTCTGTCAAGCTTAATTTTGAAATAGCATTTTCTTTGGTCTGTCAAGCTTAATTTTAGAATTGCATTTTATTTGGTCTGTCAAGCTTAATTTTGAAATAGCATTTTCTTTGGTCTGTCAAGCTTAATTTTGAAATAGCATTTTCTTTGGTCTGTCAAGCTTAATTTTGAAATAGAATTTTTGTCAAGATAATAAACTTTAGTTTTTTTTGTTTTTTGTTTTTTTAACTTAGTTCACATCAAACAAGGCAGGCTGCCACTGTAGACGTTAGGGGCTACTGAGAATTAGTGTGAACGTTTTAGGGGTCATCCTAAATTGGGAGCTGTGCAGCAAGATGCTTGTTCACATTACTTTTAAATTTCTGCATGTTCGATACATTCGGGGAAACAGGGAGCAGGGATGGGGTTCCAAAGGCCGGCAGCTCGAAGAAAAGAAGCTATTGGAGTAGAAGGCTTTCCGGCATCTGGGGACTTCTACAGTGAATCGATGGGATTTAGCTGATTGTCGGGTTGGTCCAGTGTATTTACGTCGAGGGGGGGGCACCAGAGCAGCAAGTTCATCGGAGCACATTCTATTGAAGTATTTATAAAAAAACAAGCACAGGGATGCAACGTTGCGGCGATTTGACAGGGGCTGGAGCTTGGTGAATAGTGAGGGACCGTTTTGGTTAGATACGTTTTTGGGGACCTTGTCTAAGATAGAGAGACAGGTGGATGATGCACCATCCCAGATGTGACAACAATACTCCATGCATTGGCGGATGGTGGCTTTGTTCACATTAGTTTTAATTTTCTGCATGTCGGTACAGTAAGGGAAACAGTGAGCAGGAAGGGAGTTCCAAAGGCCGGCAGCGCGAAGAAAAGAAGCTATTGGAGTGGAAGGCTCTCCGGTATCTGGGGACCTCCACAGTGATTGGGTGGGATCTAGCTGATTGTTGGGTTGGTCGAGATATTTAAATAATATGATTTTCTTTTGTCTGTCAGACTTTGAATTTTTTTTGATTTTTTTTATATTAATTATTTGAAAAAAAAAATTAGCAGGAAAAATTACGGAAAATTATCGAGTAAAATTTTAATATAAACAAAAGAGTAAGAGTAAATTAATTTTATTTTTCTATTAAAATTCTATTCGATAATTTTCCGTAATTTTTGGTGTACACTAATATTTTTCACTGATAAGTAAGTATATCGATAAGTTTTTCTGTTATTTTATTTTGAACAGCCATATTTCGCATGCATCTCAATATATATGTAGTTAAGCTTTTTTTTAAGTTAGTTCTAAGCTTTCTGCTGTTGCAAGTTTTTCCCTTTTAATCTCTAGTAGTGCACACTTTAACATTCCTAATTCTATTCGAATGTTCCGGATAAATATTCTGGGTGTACTTCTAAAATCTGAGTTCGTATCACTCGAATGGTTTGAGGCAGAAAAAATGCGGTGCTTATTTATATTGAGGTGCGAACTCCGAACGATATTCGCGTCAAGCCAGCACGTCAGAGAAGATTATGTTCTTTTCTTCTAATATGAAGACGCCTAGCGGTCTTGTGGTTCATAGTTCGTTAACTCCGAATAGTAAATGAGGTTTTGTTTATATTAAAATTTTACTCGATAATTTTCCGTAATTTTTCCAGTTAATTTATTTTTTACTGTCATATTGCACCAAAAATGCGATTTTCTTTGGTCTGTCAAGCTTCAGTCTGAAATACTACTATATTTGGTCTGTTCATCTTAATGGTGAAATAGCATCTGCTTTGGCCTGTTAAACCTAAGCTTAATTTTGAAATAGCATTTTCTTTGGTCTGTCAAGCTTAATTTTGAAATAGCATTTTCTGTTGTCTGTCAAGCTTAATTTTGAAATAGCATTTTCTGTTGTCTGTCACACTTACTTTTGAAATAGCATTTTCTTTGGTCTATCATGCCTTAGTTTGAAATAACATTTTGGTCTGTCACGCTTAAGTTTTAAATAGTATTTTCTTTGGTCTGTCATACTTAACATTGAAATAGTATTTTCTTTCGTCTGTCATAATTAACATTGAAATAACATTTTGGTCTGTCGCGTTTGAATTTGAGATAGCATTTTTGTCAAGCTGTCACGCTAAAGTTGATAATAGCATGTTCTTTTGTCTGTCAAACTTAAGGTTGGAAATAGCCCTTCTTTTAGTCTGTCATACTTAAGTTTGAAACAGCATCTTCTTTTGGTCTGTCAATCTCAAGTTTAAAGTATTATTGTCGTGTGTCTGTCACGCTTGAAATGGGATTTTCATCGCTAAACGCGTAGATTGAATGGACGTTTCTTAAAACTGCCATTTTTTTTTTTTTTTTTTTTACTTATATATTTGGCGAACCACGCTATGGTGAAAAGGATTGATTTTGGCGGGAGACCATTCAGCAGTGGAACTGGCGGGAAAAGGTTGGATTTGGGAGAGGAAAGTGAGGAAAGTGTCGCAAGTGCAACGGTAGCGGTGGGAGTGGTCGACGAGGAAGGGTGGAAGGCGGGGAAGGTCAGGGTATGGGTGGGGTCGGTGGTGGGTAAGGGAGTGGGGAAAGAAGAGAGGGGGGTTGCAACGATTGCGAAAGTTAAAAGAGGATGAAGGATCTTTTGCTTTTCAGGAAATGTCTCTATCGTATAGAATGCGACCCAGAACCGTGAAGACGGGGTTGAAATGCGCGATGACGTACCGTGACGTTTTTACACATAATTCTCATACGCCCCCCCCCCCAAAAAAAAGACATTCAAGGCAATAATCACACAGTAATCAGATATATGGGGGAGCCAGCAGACAGACCCACTCTCACCCTGCCACAACACGCAGACACACCCGCTAATAGATATAAATGAAAATATATCTCTATATTTGTAAAGTTATATACAGGGTGATTCATAAGTCACTTAGCTATTTAATTTGAAATTCTAAAGTTAAAAAATACGGTAATACAAAACAGAAAGTTTATTCAACAAATTCATTCATGGGAGTTTAAAATTGCAGCTAATTTTCAAAATTTCCACCTTCGTTCTGCACGAATAGCTCCATTATTTTTTGCAAGGAATTTACGACTCTTTGTAGCATATTTGATTGATTATGAAATAAATATATATAGAAGCAAATATATAAAAAAAACAAATTTAAAATAAAAAATAGCAGTAATTAGAGAGTAAGATAACAATTATCAAAAGTTCATAGTATGTTTGTGCTTCATATGGTAATCATTTTAAATAGCTAAGTGAAGTGACTTATGATACACCCTATATATATATATATATATATATATATATATATATATATATATATATATATATATATATATATATAGCATAATATAAAATGAAATAATAAAATAAGGTGCGAATCTGCAGTGATGTCACTGCGGTAATGGTCCTCTGAGGAGAAAAATTATCTTTGAAAACTCATGAATTAAGGACTTTAAGATACTTTGCCTGAATTTTGTATTCTAATAAAATTTGATTCGCACCTTATTTTATTATTTCATTTTATATTATGCTATTAATGCTCTACCCAGTATATTGAGCTTCAGTTTTTTATCCGGACGTTTCACTAATTAAAATATATTAGTTGCCTCTTATATCTTTTGTTAACTTAACTTTATATATATATATATATATATATATATATATATATATATATATATATATATATATATATATATATATATATATTATCTTTTATATTTTATATTTTATATTTTATATTAATATTTTGTTTTTTTGACATTATTATTATTATTTAATTATTATTTTCCTTTATAATTTTATTTTTTATTTTTTATTTTTTATTTTTTGTATTTTGAATTTTGAGATTTTGATTCTTAACAATCCCAACCACGTGACTTTCCAAATTTAAATTTTAAATTTCTTTTATTTTTTCTCCATTTCATTCTTTCCAAATATGATCTACGGTTAAGATCGGATTCTGATGAGATCTCAGTTTATAATAGCTGTTGATCGATAACATCGACATGCCAGTGTCGCAGATTTTGTGCATGTCTGTGTAAATAAAAATAATCATATATATATATATATATATATATAAGGAGATTGTAGTTACAAACCTACAAACCTTATATATATATATATATATATATATATATATAGTAGAGAATGGTAGTTTGCTTGAAGCATTGCTGGGTATAGTAGTAGTAAGTTTTTGAAAGGCTGTGGGCAATGCAATTCCGGGTAAGATGCAAGTTGAAAGGAAAGGAACAAAAACAATAAAAATAAATCGAATACGATATAAGACTTACTATTTATTTTTCCTTTTTTTTTCCTTTTTTTTTTTTTTTTCCTTACATAACAGCAAGAGTGTTTTAGCTGTCCGGGTGATTAAAAATCACTATTTGATATTTCGGGAAAAGACATCCCTTTTTCAAAAATAATTAGACCAGAAGAAGAATAATATTTTATTCTTCTCCGACTGTGTAGAGAATAATACAAAACAAAATGGCTGCCAGATATAGACCGCAGCAAAAACAGTTTCACAGGGAATATAAATTAAGTTAAGTTTTATTTTAATATTATGTTAAATATATGATTGGTGTTTAGAATATTAGTGTAATGTTGGTTAGGTGTATGGTGTTCGATAAACTGTTATTTTTGATAATATATATATATCATTTTTTTATTTATTTATTTTTTTTTTATATTTGAATATTTACTTTTGTTTTATCTTCGTATTTTTATTTTGTTTATCTTTCTATCGTAATTTAAGAATTTTAATATAAATTAAAGTAATTAGTCTCATATTTTAAATATTCTAGATCTATCTACTATTGATTTCGATTATCATCTATTAAAGAAGTGTTATTAATTACTAATTGTGAGTTTCGTCAAATTAGATTAACGAATTAACTTATTAACTTGATATATTTATCATAAGATAAAGGGGAGTAACTCTGGATTTTTAAAAATATTTTTTTATAATTAATTTTTTTTTTAATTTTTTTTTTTTTTTAATTTTTCTAAATTTTTTTTTTTTTGGTGGAGATCTGTATAACAATATTAGTATATATATACAACATATATACACAAATGCATATATACATATATATATACATATCTATGTATTATTGTTTGTTTAATTGTTTATCTATATATATTCATCAATTTCTTTACATATTTGTTTGTTTGTTTTGTTTTTTTTTGTTTGTTTTTTTTTTTTTTGTTTTTTTTTATTTTTTTAATTTTTTTTATTTATTTATTTTTTATTATTATTATTTACTTGTTTAATTTATTTTATGAATTATTTATTTAATATTTGTATGTTATTTGTATACATTCTATATGTGTTTGGATTTATTAATTAATAATGCTAGGTTATGGAGTGACTTATTTTGGTGGGTTAGACGAGTATGCTGAATATGGTTTTTGGTTTGTGGTTCAAGTGTGTAAGGATGGAAGTTCATATGGGGAGGGGCCTGTTTGATTGTTTGGGTGTATGGTGAGTTTATTATGGGAGGTGAGTAATGGGTGAAGTGGTGGAAACGGACTCTGTTAAGTGTTAGATATGGGGGTTGGTTGGTGGATGGGGGGTAGATATTATAGAATGAAAGGTGAGTAGAGCTCGTGACGTTGATTGAGTGAGGGGTTTAATCTGGAGATGAGGATTGATTCTGTGATTCTAAGGTCACCGATGTTTCTGACAGACGCTAAGATGGAGACGTGAATATCGCGCTGAGTGTTTGAGCAAATCTCTATGTGTTTGTGGAAAGAGGATATACGGGTATTCAAGTGCTCCTTTATGCGCAAGTGTAGCGGTCTTGTAGTGTTGCCGATGTAAAATTTTTTGCATTTATTACACTGTAGTTTGTAAACACAGTTAGTGCGAAGGCACAGACCTGTGTTGGAGATAGGGCAATTGGCCAGGGAGCAGGGTTCGGGTGTGTGGTTAGTGTGTTTATTAGATAGATGTTGGCGTAAGGAGGTGCCAGTATGTGTTAGTTGTATGTTAAGGTTTTCCTTATGTATTGCCTTGCGGATGGAGGTGGTGATCTTATCGCTGAAGAAAGGGAGTTTTAAGAAGCATGTGTTAGCGAGGGTGCGGTGTCTACGTGTTTTATATATATATATATATATATATATATATATATATATATATATATATATATATATATATTGTGCGTGTATTTAGGCAGCATTTTCTCATTTAAGCAAACATATTTTTAAATAACAGAATTCGGCTTTATAATCATAATTATTTTTATTCGACGAAGACTCGAAAACGTTCGTGAAACCTATGGGATATTTATTAATTTTTTATTTTTTTATTTTAATACAACAAAGACCATCAGAAAAATGAGAAAATAAAAAGGTACAATTAAGCAGACGAATTCTGATATTTTTAACAATGTTTGCATTATATATATATATATATATATATATATATATATATATATATATATATATATATATATATATATATATATATACAGGGTGATTCATAAGTCACTTCACTTAGCTATTTAAAATGATTACCATATGAAGCACAAACATACTATGAACTTTTGATAATTGTTATCTTACTCTTTAATTACTGCTATTTGTTATTTTAAATTTGTTTTTTTTATATATTTGATTCTATATATATTTATTTCATAATAAATCAAATATGCGTAAATTCCTTGCAAAAAAGAATGGAGCTATGCATGCAGAACGAAGGTGGAAATTTTGAAAATTTGCTGTAATTTAAAACTCCCCTAAATTAATTTGTTGAATAAACTTTCTGTTTTGTATTACCGTATTTATTTACTTTAGAATTTCAAAAATAAATAGCTAAGTGACTTATGAATCACCATATATATATATATATATATATATATATATATATATAATGAATAAATGCGAAAGTTTTCCCATTTATCCTAACTATATTAACATCATAACATGTTAGGATTTTTTAATTCTAATGATATACGAATACATTGAAATACCGTATATATAGGCATCTCCTACTCACTCAAACAAATCTCGATTTTGCTCATTTGCATATTTATTTATTCTTAAGTTTTTAATAAATGTATATTCTGTAATAAACCTTTCTACTTTGTATTGTCAAATTTTCTTCTACATACACAATCGTTTTATCGATAGTACTATTATTATAATTATGAATAAAATAAGATAGAGAGATTTTATTTTTTTTAAATAATAGCGTTTAAAAACTTATTTAGAATTTAATTTCCAAGGGAGATGATTTACTTCCGGCTTCCGGTCAAATATCATTGAGATGTCGAACAGATACTACACTTTGATCTAAGCCACGGAACCTTAAAAAAAAATTTTGTGACTAGGCATTTTTAAATTTAAAAAAAAAAATGATTAAATTGGAATATTTTTTAACGGGCGGTGTAGTGTAGTATCGGTTCTGTTGTTATTAATGTTATCTAAATAAATAAAAGCAAAAGTTTTTTTCCACCTATTCTTTCTATATTGACATTAAAACGGTTTATGCTTATTTCATTCTCTGTTGTATATTTTCATTCGTCAGGATACATTCCTCCCAGGCATTACTTCCTCTTCGGGGGGGGCGAGGTCGTACAGTATACATTCGTTCCTCACGATACCATTTCCTCAGGATTACCTGTTTTGTATGTGGGTGGAGTTAGTGTACTATCTATTCTGTTGTCATGATATCATCCTCCCAGGCATTAACCCCTCCTTTGGGGGCGGGGGGTCAGTGTATGTAATTCGTTCATCATGAGTCTCTCATTTGCATATTTATTTATTTTTAAGTTTCTAATGAATTAATATTTTCTAATCTGTTGATAATTAAATACATGCGTTTATTATTTTTTTAAATAAATTTGTTGCTGTTGTTGTTGTTGTTGTTGTTGTTGTTGTTGTTGCTGTTGTTGCTGTTGTTGTTGTTGTTGTTGTTGTTGTTGTTGTTGTTGTTGTTCCTATTTACTTCCTCCCACGAGAGCAGAGTTAGACACAATGTCAATATTTAACGTGGGGAGAATCCAGCCCCCCCCCCAAATGGGGACTCTGAATTGGAACAAAAATTTCAATTGCCTCGGTCTAGAAGGATTTCTCTTTCAGTGACAGTGATCATAAAAACTAAGTGCAGATTCAGTTCAGATACTACATTTTGCTCCTAGCCAAAAGGCCAAAGAGTTAACATGTTGGCATTGATGATGATGATGATGATGATGATGATGATGATGATGATGATGATGATGATGATGATGATGATGATTTGTCACAGAAAAGAAATAAACCTCTTCTAATTTTTCTAAATTACAAAAAAAAGGTATTTTTCTTTAATATTCTTTACATATTTTTCTTTCTTTTATAATAAAGGTTGAAGGTACAAAGTACCCGTTTCGAATTACTCAGTAATATAAACACCCTTTTGTTTATTCATTTCATTATATAACCAGTTTTAATTTGGAATTCATTTTAATTGTTATACTGAAATAAAATAACATTTATCGACGTTGAATATCTTAAATACCGTATACATTGAGATTTTTGTTGTTTCTTCCTAAAAAAAACAAAATTTGACGATGTTGATGCACAGTATATTTCCCCCATATTGGAATATATCAAATAACACTACGACAATCATCATTTATTTTAAAAATTTCCTATAAATTACCAAAATGTCAAATGAAAATGATTTCTTTGGTTTCTGTAAAGAAGACTACAGCGTCGCTATTGATGATGTTTACCCATTCATTTATTTATTTTGATGATCGCTTGTATTTGAATTCATGTTTTGAAACATGACGATAATCATAAATCTATGACGTCACGTTAGAGTTATACCTATTTTGTTATAGTAATGTTTTAAGATCAATTCGTAAGAAAGTCCTAAAGGTTTAGTTCGTAGAACATCAGACTAAAGATCTCAAGGTTTCGGTTTCGATTTCCGGTCATTGCATGCGCATTATTTGTTGCGAATTTATTATTTACTATTAATGCAATATTTTTTTCCTATTTCTAAAATAAGTCGGACAGACAGACACACACAGAATGAGCCCCTTATATTATGAGTGGATAGATAGATAGATAGATAGATAGATAGATAGATAGATAGATGTTGCATAGCCCTTAATTTCTCGTACCTTTTCTTCCTCGTCGCGGAGGGGTGCCGTCTCGATGTCGTCTAGTGGTTTGATTCTTTCTTCGTTTCTGTACTGCCGTGAACATCGCCGTCCACTGTATCTGCAACAAAACCTTCATAACACGATTCACGAGGCAACATTTTTTTAGTTTTGATTTGCTTATTTCAGGCGTCAGTCTACCGTCGATCTTGGAGATGTTTCACCATCGTTAAGGGAGAGACCAAATTACTACTCTATCGTAGTTAATTCCTAGCTTAAGTCCTTAGCCATTCGAGGAGGGGGAAGAAGGAATCTCATGCCTGTATTCTCTTAGGGAATTTAATTCCCCTAATCATTTGAAGACTACATAGAGAAATCGCCCGTTCGGCTCGCTTCCAAAACCCAGACTGGCAAAACACAGCTACCCACACAAAAGCAACTGACGTCACCGAGCCCCTATGCGCAGGTGCACATTGACCCTTGACCTGAGGGCTCGTAAACGTGGTGGCCCTGTCAACGTTTGTGAGCTCCAACTGTGAGAACAGCACCATTTTGCACTCGACTGTACGGGTCCACCTGCACTAAATCGCGCAAGCCAATCCAAACGATTTCGCACACATACGTCCACTTCAACATGAGCCCGGCCTCAAACATAGATAGATAGACAGAAATCCGGCGATACAGACAGACAGACAGACAGACAGACAGACAGACAGACAGACAAAAAGCAGTTAGCTACATAGATAGATGTTAGGAAGTGATCGCTACTCATTCACGTGGAAACGGTATTTGTTCTGACGTCTCTATATTATCATGCATTCTAGTCTCAGCCATATATATATATATATATATATATATATATATATATATGTGTGTGTGTGTGTGTGTGCGTGCGTGTATGTGTATATATATATACATATATATATATATACTCAATATGTGTGTATATATATATATATACATACATATATATTTATATATATATATATATATATATATATATATATATATATATATATATATATATATATACCTGTGTATATGCGTGCGCGTGTTCATTCTCCGTATTTTAGAGGGGGAGGCAGTCTGTTTCTTTGGA
>OY744553.1:645146-652646 GCA_963556195.1 Sepiola atlantica
TCGGCGTTACTTACGTTGTTGCTGCAAATGTGAGGGAGATAACTCGATTGTATTTTTTAACAAAATCTGACACAACTAAAAAAGATCGGCCTTTTGGCTGAGATCAAAGTGTAGTTTCTGAATTTCTGTATATATAACCGTATGTATTTATTTATGAAAGAACTATGGGGAAAAGACGCTCTTGTATAAGCAGTAACCTATCTGAGGGAGATAACTATTTTTCTTAGCCGCCGCTATTCCGAATTCGCTTATACTTTGGCAAGGGAGATAACTTTGTTTATTGATAAAAAAAAACGTTACGGGTTTGAAATGCGTTAAAACCCCTAAACCTAATCCTTTTATTTACATGCCACAAATTGTATACACTTTATATAAACATAAAAGTTATTTTCTTTCGTGCTGCGATAAACAAAGTTATCTTCCTTGCCAAAGTATAAGCGAATTCGGAATAGCGGCGGCTGAGAAAAATAGAGTTATCTCCCTCAGATCGGTTACTGCTTATACAAGAGCGACGGAAAAAATGTTTAATTTACAAACTAATTTGATAATATTCTAAGTAGGACGGCTCCTAAAGCAAATGTGGTATTGTGGTGACTGAGATGATTCTAGTTAAGAGTAGGATAGACACTTTTATAACTTTAGGGCAGGGGCGGGCAACCTTTTCAGAGTGAGGGCCAGATGAGACTTTTGGAAAGAGATCGCGGGCCGGAGTGAAAAACGAAATCTCAGAATTACTATATTTTGTTTACATGAATAAATTGTACAAAAATTGCATTGAACACTCTACAAATCTGATATTTTTTCTCAAGAGACTTCTGTATGTGATGTTATAAAAGGCGCCGACGAAGAGCCATTTTGGAATCATAAAAATTAATGACGGGGGAAGTAGCAAGTTGATCCAGCATTCGTTTTGACACACCTCACATAAGTTCTATGTTTCATGCCCTTTCCTCGTCTCTCATTTCCTCTTTGCCTCTCTCTTTCTCTTTTTCTATTTTTATCTCAGACCAAGGATTTGAAATTAATAGTTAAAGAAAAATGAAATATACATGCATCATCGCTCGCTGATATTCATACATTTTTATCCCACTGTAAATCTTAATCGAAACCTACTTTTACGTCTATGTCACAAAATGATATCAGTTTTACTGGGAGGTCCGCGGGCCGGATTGCTATAATAAAGCATAGCAGGGTGGCGGGCCGGATGCTAAGCCTTCTCAGGGCTGGATGTGGCCCGCGGGCCAGAGGTTGCCCGCCCCTGCCTTAAAGGATGACCAACAACACCCATTATTCCCACACTTTTGATGGCCTTGTGCCTAATTTGTTTTGAATGCAAATCTTCTATATTTTCTGCAAATAAATAATTCAAAGTGTAGTATCTGTTCCGATGGAGGCTACACCCCCTCGACTGGTACCGCTTTGGCCTTTGGGCCTTGATTCCGCCGGTCCTAGGGTTTTTCCATGCAGTTCTAGGAAGTCTACCCTCCCAGGCTTTGCCTTCTCACCTTTTGAGAAGGGGTTAGTTAGTTTATTGCTAATCGCCTGAGACGCCCCTACCGGAAGAATGCTGACGGAGTTTCCCAGAGTGCTCAACCTGTAGGGCGCTGGCTTTTCAATCACACTTTCCGACTTTGTGTCACATCTTATCGCTATGGGAGGGGGATAAAAAAAATAAAGGGGTGAGATAAACAAATAGGCAACAAATAAATGTTACCAAAGGCAAGATAATTTACTCTTCTTGCCCGGATAAGTTTATTTGTGTTTTAATTTAAGCAGTTTTTTTGTTCAAAACAAACCTGGTGTCAACCTGTTCAGTTAGAACGCAAAACAAAATGGCTGATCATGCTCCATGCACGGGGACCTTTGGTAATCGGTAAAAAATCGAAAGATAAATAAAATAGTGTTAACAACACATCTAATAAATGTCACTAATCATGGGAAAATGTAATGTTCTACCAGTATTTTGTTTAATTCTCGTTTTTTGAGCGATTATCGAGACTGTGTAATATCAGCCATTTTTTTTTTTCGTTCTAACTGAAAAAGTGGACACCAGGTTTGTTTTTACAAAAAAAACGCTTTAAATAATTTAAAACATAAACAAACTTATCTAGGTAGGTATAAATGTAACTTATCTTGCCTTTGGTAACATTTATTTGTTGCCTAATAGGTAATATTAAAAAAAAAATGGGTCACCTGGTTTGACGATTCGAATCATTTCATCAACTGCTTCACATGGAATGTGTCCAGGACCGAAACCTCCGGCGATCGTTACCACATCGTATGTGTCTAAAGAAAATCACAAAAACAAAAACACAATGAATAGTGAGAGTTAGTAAGTCTTAAGGTTAGGAGTAAGGGGTTAGGGTTAGAGTTAGGGTTAGAGTTAGGATTAAGGTTAGGGTTAGGGTTAGGGTTAGGGTTAGGATTAGATTTAGGGTTAAGGGTTAGGGTTAGAGTTAGGTTTAGGGTTAAGATTAAGTTTAAGGTTAGGGTCAGGGTTAGGATTAGGGTTAAGGTTAGGATTAAGGTTAGGGTTAGGGTTAGGGTTAGGGTTAGAGTTAGGGTTAGGGTTAGGATTAAGGTTAGGATTAAGGTTAGAGTTAGGGTTAGAGTTAGGGTTAAGGTTAGGATTAAGGTAAGGGTTAGGGTTAAGGTTAGAGTTAGGGTTAAGGTTAGGGTTAGGGTCAGGGTAAGGATTAGGGTTAAGGTTAGGGTTAGGGTTAGGATTAAGGTTAAGGTTAGGGTCAGGGTTAGGATTAGGGTTAAGGTAAGGATTAAGGTTAAGGTTAGGGTTAGGGTTAGGATTAGGATTAAGGTTAGGGTTAGGGTTAGGATTAGGATCAGGGTTAAGGTTAGGGTTAGGGTTAGGATTAGGGTTAAGGTAAGGATTAAGGTTAAGGTTAGGGTTAGGATTAGGATTAGGGTTAAGGTTAGGGTTAGGGTTAGGATTAGGATTAAGGTTAAGGTTAGGGTTAGGGTTAAGGTAAGGATTAAGGTTAGGGTTAGGATTAGGATTAGGGTTAAGGTTAGGGTTAGGGTTAGGATTAGGATTAAGGTTAAGGTTAGGGTTAGGGTTAAGGTAAGGATTAAGGTTAAGGTTAGGGTTAGGATTAGGATTAGGGTTAAGGTTAGGGTTAGGGTTAGGATTAAGGTTAAGGTTAGGGTTAGGGTTAGGATTAAGGTTAAGGTTAGGGTTAGGGTTAGGATTAAGGTTAAGGTTAGGGTCAGGGTTAGGATTAGGGTTAAGGGTTAGGGTTAGAGTTAGAGTTAGGATTAGAGTTAACTATGAAATACATTAAACATTTTAAAGACAACTGTTCATCATTCACAAAGAAAAAAATACGTTGGCTCAAATTTTGAACGAGAAGTATTTTAATTTATGGTCAATCTATTCGAGCGACATTTGGCTGGTAAAAAAGTGTAGTATCTGTTCTGATACTATACTTTAGTTTGTCTGTTATGAGTCGGTGAAGGAAAAATCTTTCTAGACTGAGACAGTTTTTATTTTTGTCCGTGTGCTCCTTTTTGTGGAGATGGATATCCCCTACATAAAAAAATGAACTTGTGTCAAACTCTGCCCTCGTGGGGAGGCAAGTAAATAAGAACAACTTATCAAGAGCAAGAGCCACTCGAGGATAAGGGTTAGTGAAATGGCATGATTGTCAGTTGAGAGATGAGGAATACTATGGGAGTACTCACATTGATCGGCAGCGCTCGAGAGTTGACGAAACTATTAACCAATCAGATTGCAGCAAGCAGACGATAACTTTTGGAAGAAATTAATTTGCTATGATCTGTGTCAGCGTGTTTAATCTCTCGAAGGAATCATTGAGTTCTGTCAGTATCGGTCACTTCTAGCGAAAGACTAACCCTAAACCCTAACCCTAAACCAGAAAATGTTAAAAAGAAAAAAAAACATAGAAAAAAAAAAACAGACAAGAAATTGCTTAAAAACAGTGGTTTCGTTGTTTGTTATATAAAAAAAAATCATCTTTTGAAACGGCTCTTGTATAGATCGAGTACACAGCCGAAATTTATTTTAAAAGAGTTCCAATGGTGTAAGAAGGGGCAGACAACTCTCTTTTTTTTAAGTACATAATTTCATGCCATAAATATAATACCGGCCGTATTCCACGACAACTTTGGGGTTTTTGTCGCTATGAAAAGGACACTAAATCGGATTTTTTAGTGACGGTCCTGTCCAGAGATGCCGCCACATTAATCCCAAGAATAAAAAAAATATCTGCGATAATTTAATATTTTAAACTATAAAAAAAATAAAAAAATCTGTTAATCAAAACAATAGGACTGTTCGTTTTGCTGGTTTTTAAATAAAAAAATATACTGTTGATTTTCCCAAATTCTATTTTCTTCAATAAATGTTCTATCAATATACTGTTGATTTTCCCAAATTCTATTTTCTTCAATAAATGTTCTATCAATATACTGTTGATTTTCCCAAATTCTATTTTCTTCAATAAATGTTCTATCAATATACTGTTGATTTTCCCAAATTCTATTTTCTTCAATAAATGTTCTATCAATATACTGTTGATTTTCCCAAATTCTATTTTCTTCAATAAATGTTCTATCAATATACTGTTGATTTTCCCAAATTCTATTTTCTTCAATAAATGTTCTATCAATATACTGTTGATTTTCCCAAATTCTATTTTCTTCAATAAATGTTCTATCAATATACTGTTGATTTTCCCAAATTCTATTTTCTTCAATAAATGTTCTATCAATATACTGTTGATTTTCACAAATTGTTATTTCTTCGAAAAATGTTCTATCAATATACTGTTGATTTTCCCAAATTCTATTTTCTTCAATAAATGTTCTATCAATATACTGTTGATTTTCCCAAATTCTATTTTCTTCAATAAATGTTCTATCAATATACTGTTGATTTTCCCAAATTCTATTTTCTTCAATAAATGTTCTATCAATATACTGTTGATTTTCCCAAATTCTATTTTCTTCAATAAATGTTCTATCAATATACTGTTGATTTTCTCAAATTCTATTTTCTTCAATAAATGTTCTATCAATATACTGTTGATTTTCCCAAATTCTATTTTCTTCAATAAATGTTCTATCAATATACTGTTGATTTTCTCAAATTGTTATTTCTTCGAAAAATGTTCTATTAATTGAATTTGAATGACTTCTTATTTAGAAATGGATATTTTCCATTTTCGAAGACATTGCATACTAAAAAAAGAGAGTTATCTTCCCCTTACACCATTGGAACTCTTCTAAAATAAATATCGGCTGTGTACTCGATCTATACAAGAGCCTTTGAAACTGTTTGGTGCACAAAAAAAAAACATTTTATTTAAAAACATTTGATTAACAATGGTTCATTTAACAAAAAAGAACAAAATTAAACATTTAATTAATTTGTTTAGCTATGGTTTATCCGTTCTTTATTTTTATGTATGTATTTTACTTTGATTTTCTTCGTCTGAATTTATCGTCTGCCAGTTTCTTCAATTTATCGTTTGGCAGTTTTCGCCTCGTCAACTCCCGGACGCTTCCGAGACCTGCCCGAACGTTGACGACGCGAAGTCACAGAAACGCGGTGCGACCTCTATAAGAGTACCGAAAATGAACATTAAAAAAACTAGTAAGCAAATATACCCAGTGAACCAAATGCAAGAGAGATCCAAGCCCTTAAAAAGACGGTAAGAATTCTACAAAGATTGGAGTCTCTGAAATAGCGGGTGAATGCCTCGAATCATAGGAGCCACTCGGCTCATGAACAATAACTTTGAAAACTAGTAAGTGAATATACCCGGTGAACCAAGTGCAAGATAGATGCAAGCAATTGCACTTACAGGGAGGGTAAGAATCCTAACAAGATCTCTCGGTTCGAATCTCTAGAAATAGCTGGTGAATGTCCGGCATCCAGTAGGATGCCTCATCCCCACCAAAAACAAAGAGAAAATAAAAAGAGGTCCGAAGGGAAAGTGAATAAAAACGAAGGGCTTTCATAATAAATTGGTATAATTACGATCTGGGATGTCTGTCGCACAATTCGGTGGTCCGATGGCTGAGCAAAAATAGTTTTTGTAAACGTGTTTCGTCTTGGCTTTTTCTAGCATTCCGCTCGAAGCGTCCATTCCGTCGACGTTGGAAAAACCAAAATGATTCAACTGCAAATAAAGAAACAGAGTTTATTTTCGTAGTAGAACGGAAAACATATCTCTCTCTAAGTATAGTATATATATATATATATATATATATATATATATATATATATATATATATATATACAGGGTGGGCCAAAATAAGGGTCCTATCTTTAAATTTGAATAACTTGAATTTGAATAACTTCCACAAAATAAAAGTTAAACTCACCAAACTTTATGTGTGTGTAGACTGACCCTTCCGAGATTTTTTGAAATAAACAAAACAAATTTTAGCCGAAAAACACTTCTTAAAACTTACAAAAACTAAAGTATTGTTTTTTACACTGTTTTGAGGTTTTTAAGCAAAAATAATGTTTTCTAAATGAGGGTACGTTCCTTAGGGCTAATACGGCTCATGCTTGCTTCGGAAGGGGTCCTTTACTTATTCTAAAAAAAAAAAAATTTTTTAAATCAATAAATAAAAAAGTTATGAATTTTTAAAAATAGGACCCTTATTTTTGCCCACCCTGTATATATATATATATATATATATATATATATATATATATATATATATATATATATATGATCCCCGTGTTAATATTAGATGCTTACGTTAAGGTCTCCTGTTTTTGTTTCACTGTTAGTTACTTAATCCCCCTTTTTATTTTATTTACTTACTATTATATATTTTATTTATTTATGAATTTTCCAACGAATGTTAAGTCTGCACTATTTTGGATTTAGTTAGTTTCTGTGGGAATTTAAACTGCATTTTCCTTTCTTTTTTTCTTTTTTGTCTTTTTGTTTAAAATAACTCAAAGCTTCTTTAGACTATATATATATATATATATATATATAAGTAAATTTCGTGTACAACAGAATTGTAGGATCAATTTTAGAGGAAGCATTATTTGAATCAATGAAACAGGCGGGTGGAAAAAAAAGGAAAATTGTTAAAATTACCTTAAGGCCTTATCGTCTGACCCTCTAAGAGGAAACGTCAGAATGGTAAATTAAAAACTAAAAGATATGAGCGGAAAAAATTGTTTCAGTTGGAGAAAACGATTGAGAGAAAGGAAAAGAAAAAAAAAAAAAGGTAAATCTCTCAACGTTATGGTGGCTTTGAATCATTAAAGATCTCCAACTGATGCTTCAAAATCTTTTGTCTACACAGGCTAGGTCGAGAATTGTTAATAACTAACGCCTCAATAACATTGAGATATATATATATATATATATATATATATATATATATATATATATATATATTTGTTATTCGGTACAGAAAATCAGTACAACATCAGTACCATTGGTTTCAAGCTCAGATATACGAAGCCTGTCTGAAACGTATCCGACCTTA
>OY744553.1:657646-665146 GCA_963556195.1 Sepiola atlantica
AAAACAAACCTAGTGTCCACTCTGTAAAAGTAGAACAGAAGAAAAAAATGGCCGATCATAAGTCCCGCACGAGGACCCTTGATAATCGCTCAAAAATCGAAAATTAAACAAAATACTGCTAGAAAGAATATACAGTTCGGTTGAACATTACATCTTCGGATATGTTTTGTTTAATTTTCGCTTTTTGAGCGATTATCAAGAGTCCTCGCGCAGGGCTTATTGTCGGCCATTTTTATTTCGTTCTACCTTAACAGAGTGGGCACCAGGTGTGTTTTGAACAGAAAAAACGCTTTGAAATAAGTTAAAACACAAAAAAGGTAGGTAGAAGAGTAACTTATCTTGCCTTTCGTAACATTTATTTGTTGCATATCTGGTGGGTTTTCTTTTTTTTGGGGGGGGGGGGTCACCCCTTTTTCGTTGTGTAAGACACAGTAAATAATGGCCAATAATTAAATGGGGGGTTGGGCCGAAAAGTACCTTGTAAGTAAGTCCTCACTCCCGCTAACATTTTTATATTTTTGTGTTTGAAAATTATTAAATAAAGACGTATTATTATTATTATTATTATTAGTAGTAGTAGTAGTAGTAGTAGTAGTAGTAGTATCATTATTATTATTATTAGTAGTAGTATTTGTTGTTGTAGCAGTAGTCGTACTAGTAATAGAAGTAATAGTAGTAGTAATAATAGTAATCGTCGTATTAGTAGTAAGTGTAGTAGTAATAGTAGTAGTAGTAGTAGTAGTAGTAGTAGTAGCACTTGTATTAGTAATAATAGTAGTTGTAGTCGTAGTAGTAATTGTAGTAATAATAATAATAGTAGTAGTAGTAGTAGTAGTAGTAGTAGTAATTGTAATAATAATAACAGTAGTCGTAGTAGTAGTAGTAGTAGTAGTAGTAGTAGTAATTGTAGTAGTAATAATAGTAGTAGTCGTAGTAGTTGTAATTGTAGTACTAATTGTAGTAGTAATAATAGTAGTCGTAGTAGTAGTAGTGTTAGTAATTGTATTAGTAATAATCGTAGTAGTAGTAGTAGTAGTAGTAGTAGTAGTAGTAGTAGTCGCAGCAGCAGCAGTAGTAGACTTGCATTTTATTTTCATACAATTTGATATTGCGCTTTGGTCCAGTGAACTAATGTCAACTTTCGGCGCTTCTTTACTTCAACGACGACATGTTAGGCTTTTCTTTAAAATAAAAAAAATAGCTAAAGAAATGCATAAACTTTGTTATGTACTTACGTGGTAGTTGAAAAGAAGACTGTACACCAAAAATTACGCAAATTCATCCAGTATTTATTAAATTAAAAATATTTTTTAAAAAACGATTTTATCTATATATCGCCATTTTTATTAAATTTTTAGTTTTTGAAAAAAAAATGTTGAGTTGTCTCCCTTGCCTAATCAGTAAGCTGAACTGGGTAAAAAATGTCTAGCGATACGTAAAATCGTTTGGTACTTCTGCTGTTTCACAACGACATTAAAATATTTAAAGAAATGTATAAACTTTGTTATGTACTTACGTGGTAGCTGAAAATAAGGTTGTACAGAAAAAATTATGCAAATTCATACAGCATTTATTAAATTATAAGAAAAAGAAGAAAACGATCTTACGTATCGGTAGACATTTCAGATTACTAAATAGCCAAGGGAGATAACTTTCGGAAATTCTCAAAATATAAGAAAAATGGCGATATATAGATAAAATCGTTTTTTATGTTTTATTTAATAAATACTGGATGAATTTGCGTAGTATTTTGGTGTAAAGTCTTCTTTTTAGCTACCACGTAATTACATAACAAAGTTTATACATTTCTTTAGCTACTTTTCGTGTCGTAGCGAAAGAAAAAGAAGCACCCCGGTGTGTCTTTGTCCAATAAGTATTACTTACAGGAGGATAAGATGGTCGTCTGCCACGAAAAACTACGACACTTTTCATCATGTTCTGTACGTCCGTAATGGCGTCAATCCGCTTTCAAAAACAACGTCTATGCTGACTGATATGACAGATTATAATTAACTTACACAATCACTTGACCGTTGAACTTTACGATTAACTCAGCATTCTAAACATTATTATTATTATTACTAGCGGAACCCGTGTAAATTACACGAAATGATGTTTTCAATACGGGTCCTAATGTAACAAAGCACCCTCTATTTGTTAGTAAGTTACGCTTGCTTTATTATGAGCCCCCCCCCCCTTCTGGATAAGAGTGAAATAATTGTTTGAAATAGTAACTCGTGTACGATGGACACTGCGCATATCTACTAAAAAAGGTTGATATGCCATCCGTTCAAAAAAAAAACCAACAACAAAATAATACTGGCCGATATCCTACTTTTTAAGCAGTCAACGTAATTAAATAGACAATGCCATTAAAAACGCCAACATAAAAACAAAAAATAGTTTTAAGTTTTAAGCAACACAAAAAAGTAGTTTTTAACCAGGTGATAAAAAAAATGTATTATTTCTTCCCCTTCCCCTCGAAATGTAGAATAAAAATCTCAGAGGCTGGTTGGGATCGAACTATAAACCAGTCGGGCCGAAGTAAAAAATACCACCTCACTAACCATTGCGCAAGAGGGATACACATATAAATATCCCTAAACGCAGGCTAGTTGAATGTTTTTCAAAATTTAGGAGCGGCACGCATGCGCAGAGCTTTTACCGGAAGCGTGACACACGAACACACACGCTATCATATTATTATTATTATTATTATTATTATTATTATTATTATTATTATTATTATTATTTTAATTATTAATTATTATTATTATTGTTATACTGTAGTGTACCCACTAGGAGTTCTCACACAGGTCATCATCAGTGATTGCTCACGTATAATAAACAGTGATGTTCCCTGGAGTCTGAGTGACAACAAGCCTCCCCAGATTCCCAGTACTCTCCACCTCTTTTCGATCACCACCGCAAATGACCTTGCGGTATCGCAACAGCCGCCTACCATTGATTTCTCGCTAGTAACGACCATTGGTCTCCTCTGGGATTTGGGTGGCAATAAGCCTCCCCAAGGTCCCAGCACTCACCGCACTCTTCCAGTGGGAGTCTGGTTAGTGCTGTCCCTCCTCGGTCTTCCCATTCTCCTTGACCCTTCACGACTATTTGGTGTGGTGTCAGCCTAGGCTGGTGCCATCATTTTTTTTCTGGTGAGGGGGGTGGGGGATCTTATGATATTTCTTGCAGTTTCTGTTCTTCCTGTGGTTTTGTTTTCTTCCTATTCTAATTTCCATGTGACTGGTTACCGTTCGTAGATTATGCGGGTTGGTTTCCGCATTCAAGGATTTTCGTTAAGATTGAAAAAAAATATTATTTGTACTCACTAGGAGTTCACACACAGATCATCGTCAGTGATTGCTCACCGACAACAACCAGTGGTATTTCCTGGAGTCTGAGTGACAACAAGTTTCCCCAGATTTTCTAGTATTCTTCACCTTTTTTTCACCTAAATTAAATAAATATATCCCACATTAGTCACTTTTACGCCTAGTAACTGTGTTCCAAATTCGTAATCATCTGTTAATTCTGTTTCTGAATATTTGAGATGAGGGTTGATAATTCGTAGAATTTGGTATATCCGGACTACTGTTCTCATCTTGGGTGTTTTTATCACAACGTTTCGGCCGATGTAACCTCCGACCTTCTTCAGGTGTACCTTGTCGAACTCAGGAATCTGGACGAATTTTGAACGGAACCCTTTATTAAATCCACGGGGGTAGCATGCTCTCGTTCCATCTGCCATGACTGGGAAGAAGTATCCAGTAATTCGCAATTCTTCGTATCGCCTGCACTGATAAGTTCGAAAAGGTGCACCTGAAGAAGGTCGGAGGTTACATCGGCCGAAACGTTGTGATAAAAACACCCAAGATGAGAACAGTAGTCCGAATGTACCAAATTCTACAAATCTGTTAATTAGTTTAGGAGTGAATCCTGTACATACAAATATATAAACATATAAATGTACCTAAGTTTATATAAATCGAGATAGTAGGGCAGACAAGATTCTCAAGCCTTGGTTGAGCAACTTTTCTAAGAAAATGAAAACTTAGAAATTACACTAGTCTTTCTCTGCTTATTTCGGCATTGTTTCCAGTCGTCCTGGATTCTCCTTTCCACTGAGATCAGGCAATGCCGGTTCAGGGGTTGTCCATTGTATCCAGTTACTGAAAGAGGGGGGGGGAAGAGTCTCTAACCTAATTAGTCCCGCACTGTCTATTAAGCTCCAGCCGCTGCCCCATCACCGCAATGTTGCATCATATTTTTGTTTAACAAGTACTTCCACGTAATGTGTTCTGATGAACTTACTACACGTGTATCCCCTTAAACGTAATTACCCCCGCTCGATCGATCCGACTAGCAGCAAAATCGCACCCCTTCACTGTAGTTGCCCGCAGATACCGAAAAACTTTCTAAGCAAATAGCTTATTTCCTCGGGTCGCTTTCTTTTGGAATTCCATCCCTGCTCCCTTGATCCCCGACTGTATCAACATGCAGAAATTTAAATTTAATGGGAACAAATAGTTTGCTGTATAACTTATGATGTCTCTTAAAAATCTGGCCCCTATCACAGTAGCCCCTTATGTTTCAGTGTCAATATGCCTTGTTTGGGGTGAATCAAAAAAAAAAATTTTTAATTTAAACAAGAAAAATATTAAAAGAAGAAAAAAGGGCATTTTGAACGACAGCTAACAGAACGAAAAAGGGGAGGAAAAAAAACAAACAAAAAAAGAACAAATAGGCCACAAATAAATGCTACCAAAGGCAAGATAAGTTACTCTTCTATCTACCTGGATAAGTTTATTTGTGTTTCAACTTATTTTAAATAGTTTTTGTTTGTTGTTTGTTTGTTAAAAAATAAAACTGGTGTCTACCTGTTCAATTAGAACGAAAAAAAAAATGCCTGAAACTACACAGTTTCGATAATCGTTCAAAAAACGAAAATTAAGCAAAATACTGGTAAAACATTACATTTTCTCGCGACTGGTGACATTTATTGGATGTGTTTCTAACACTATTTTGTTTATTTTTCGATTTTTCACCGATTTTCAAGGGTCTTGGTGCAGGGCTTATGAACAGACATTTTGATTTTCGTTCTAACTGAACAGGTGGACACCAGGTTTGTTTTGAACAACAACAAAAAAACGCTTTAAAATAAGTTAAAACACAAAAAAACTTATCTAGGTTAGTAGAATAGTAACTTATCTTGCCTTTGGTAACATTTATTTGTTGTCTATTTGTTTTTTTTAGTGTTTATCCAGATTAAGGGAAACATTCGACAAAAATAAATAAATAAATAAATAAATAAATAAAACTAAGGAATATCTGTTTGATGTACGTACCTGTCACGGGCTGAATATATCCGATACAAAAAAATGACGTAAATCAATAAAGTAGTTTTTATTTTATAAAGGAAAAGAAAATTTTACCGATTAACGAGATAATACGGTCGCCATTACGACTTATTCAAGGGAGATAACCGAAATTCAAAATAAGCCGTAATGGCGGGCGTATTTCCACGTTATTCGTTAATCGGTAAAATTTGATATATTTACGGTTGTTTTATGTAAAAAAAAAAATACGGCCGCCGTTACGGCATATTCAAGGGAGATAATCCTAACTATTGCATACAGGGGTTGATTTGGGTATCGTTTCTGGCGATGCGGGGGTAAAGGCATGATCAGAGCGCGTACATTCATTCGTTTATCGGTAAAATTAAATTTTTTTATTTATAAAATAAGAACAACTTAATTTACGTGATTTTTTTGGTATAGGATATATTCATTCCGTGACTGGTACGTACATGAAACAGATATTTTTCAGTTTTTTTCTTGTCGGAATATGTCCGTGCTTCTGGATAAGTACCGTTTTTTTTTTGTTGTTTTTTTGGGGGAGGGGGGTTCGAATATGTCCGTGCTTCTGGATAAGCACCATTTTTTTTGGGGGGGGGGGGGTTCGAATATGTCCGTGCTTCTAGATAAGCACCGTTTTTTTGTTGTTGTTGTTGTTTTTTTTTGGGGGGGGGGTCGAATATGTCCGTGCTTCTGGATAAGCACCGTTTTTTTTGTTTTTTTTTTGTACCCCTCTTTCGTTCTGTTAGCTGTCGTCAAAAATTGCCCCCCCCCCCCCCCCCCATTATAAGAAAAAATATTGAAACAATTCCTACTTCATCGTAGCTCCCGTTCGATTTGTTCGCCCAATCCGTGTAAATGGCTTCCACATCGTCTTTGGTAAGTCCTTCTTTCAGAGCTTTTGACATTTCGTGGCAGCCGTCCTCCGTCGGATAGCCGAGGCTTGAAGCTGTCGGCTTGGCGCGCGACTCGAGAGACGCAGACATTATTTTTACGGGGGTCGAAATCGGAAAGAAAAAAGATAAAGGGGAAAAGCCCAGAAGAATCGTTCGTTTTCTGAAGTCACAAAGAATATCAAAGAATTCAACAACTGTCTTTAATTGTTCGTAAAAAGTTTCTTTTTGCTTTTTTTGTTTTTTGTGTGTTTTTTGTTTTTTTAATACTAAACAAAAACTTTCAAAGAAAAAATAGATTTTTTTCTAAAAACCCCCCAAAAAACGTTTCTTATTTTTTGTTTTGTTTTTTACGGAGCCTATTCTTTTTTTTGACGGAAGAAGAAAAAAAAATCGAATGAAAAAAATATATAGATCGTGTTTTCTTTTCCGACGTGTGTTGCCTTTTTTTTTTTCTTCTTTTTTTTTTTTTTTTTTTTTTTTGTTTGTCGTGGTCGGTTGTGTAGCGTGGGAGAAAGAAAAGAAAAAATCCGCGGACGTTCGATGTGAGGGTTTGGTTCCGCTAATGTATTGTGTATTGACTTTTTTTTCATATCGACGCTCTTTTTTATGTGCGTGTTTTAATCACGTGGTCGACCCGAACGTAAAAAAAAAAAAGATAACAGTAAAAAAAAAAAAAAAAAAAAAAAACATTTACCATTTTTCTTTCTTTTTCTTTCTTTTTTTTGTGTGTTTTTTCTATGAAAACATTATTTAAAACGAAAGATGTATTGTCAAAGAGATTAAACGTAAATGAGGATAAAACGGATGACCTCGGAGGGAGAGGGGAGAGGGTGAAAGAAATCAGGTGAATTCCTTTTAGCAATCATTTATATCAATTTTCAATATTCTTCTTTTTACTTCTTTGTCTCTTATTAAAAACAATAATGATTTTATAGAAGCACTCCCGTCTCCAATCGCGTGTTTTGTTTGTTTTGTGACATTCATTATATAAAATAATTTTATTTATCTACCTCCCACAAGGTAAGATGTGACACAAGGTCGGGAAAGAAAAATTTGATAAACCAGCGCTCGAGAAGGTGAACACTCTGGCCTACAAAAAATGCCTGGGCAGCCCCGTCGGCATTTCCCGGTAGGGGCGCCTCAGGCAGTAAGCTATAAACTTACTCCTCCCCAAACAGGGGAGGCAAAGCCTGGGAGGGTGGACCTCCTAGAACTGCACAGGACAGACCCATAGACCGGCG
>OY744553.1:670146-677646 GCA_963556195.1 Sepiola atlantica
TGGTAATATGTAATTTTAGTATAACCAAACAATTGTCATTAACCGTTCTCATAAGTGATCGAATTTTATTAATTCTATTCATTATTTTAAATTTTTTCAATCCTCTCATAATATTCATCATCGTTCAATTGCCAATCTATCCATCTTATTAATCCTTATCCTCGAGTGGCTTTTAGCCTTTTACTTATTCGTCAATAATTTTTTTTAAAGAACAAAAGGGATTCTTTCTTTTTTTTTTTACTAGAGGCGATAGTATTGATTTACTCCTCTCCAGGAGTTAGGCACAAGGCCAGTTTTTATCTTACTCCCACAAGGTAAGATGTGACCCACGGTCGGGTCGGGAAAGTGGGGTTTAAAAATTGTCTGGGCAACCCCGTCGGCATTCTCCGGTAGGGGCGCCTCAGGCAGTAAGCAATAAACTTACTCCTCCCCAAACAGGGGAGGCAAAGCCTGGGAGGGTGGACCTCCTAGAACTGCACAGGATAGACCCATTGACGGGCGTAAATAAAGACCCGAAGGCCGAGACAATACCAGTCTATGGGGTGCAGTATCCATCGGAACAGATACTACACTTTGATCTTAGCCAAAAGGCCAAGTAGAGGCGACAGTAGACAATAACGTTCTTTGCAATTAAACCACCGTGAAATTTCCGGAGATAAGGGTTTCGTTTTGTTTCTGTTGTCAATAATATTAAAGACGTGATGACCTCGCATCTCTTCTCTTGACCTTCACCCAGAAACGGTGTTTGTCGTTGCTGCCTTTTTCACGCGCGGTTTCTCTACGCAAACCTATTTTTTTAACTATTGAGTTATTTACTTGATGATAAGCGAGCGTTGCGTTCAAAGTAGGGTTAGGGTTAGGGTTGGAGTAGCCTCTGATAACGCGTTTGTTTACAACAGAACATCAAAGATAAACAATCATGACGATCGATCTTCGATTAGTATACTACACTAGACGAGTACCCGTCCCAGGACAGGTATAAGCAATATCGATTTTTTTCTGTTCTTTTTGGTCGCGTGCTGTTTCAGGGGCACGCCTCTAAACGGTAAAGTTTTAAAAAATATTAATACGCCCACTCTACTCACTGTGTTTCCTAGAGTACGTATCCCATCATTTATAATGACGAGTAATTAGTTTAAAGGTGTACCCCGTACATACATGTTATTAACACTCACACGTATAAGCAACATGTATAGCATCCGTTTTTTTTCTTCTGTTGGTAGGGTGCAGTTTCGACGGCACACCCCGATGAAAGAAAATCATAAGGTGCATACACTACTCACCGTGTTACCTAGAATACGTATCCCAAAATTTATAATCCCATGTTCATTAGTTTAGGAGTTTACACATACATATAATTTACACATACACATTATTTACACCTACACATTATTTACACCTTCATATTATTTACACATACATATTATTTACACATACATATTATTTACACATACATATTATTTACACATACACATTATTTACACATACATATTATTTACACATACACATTATTTACACATACACATTATTTACACATATATATTATTTACACATACATATTATTTACACATATATATTATTTACACATACATATTATTTACACATATATATTATTTACACATACATATTATTTACACATACATATTATTTACACATACACATTATTTACACATACATATTATTTACACATACATATTATTTACACATACATATTATTTACACATATATATTATTTACACATACACATTATTTACACATACATATTATTTACACATACATATTATTTACACATACATATTATTTACACATACACATTATTTACACATACATATTATTTACACATACACATTATTTACACATACATATTATTTACACATATATATTATTTACACATACATATTATTTACACATACATATTATTTACACATACACATTATTTACACATACATATTATTTACACATACATATTATTTACACATACATATTATTTACACATACATATTATTTACACATACACATTATTTACACATACATATTATTTACACATACATATTATTTACACATACATATTATTTACACATACATATAATTTACACATACATATTATTTACACATACATATTATTTACACATACATATTATTTACACCTACACATTATTTACACATACATATTATTTACACATACATATTATTTACACATACATATTATTTACACATACATATTATTTACACATACACATTATTTACACATACATATTATTTACACATACACATTATTTACACATACATATTATTTACACATATATATTATTTACACATACATATTATTTACACATACATATTATTTACACATACACATTATTTACACATACATATTATTTACACATACATATTATTTACACATACATATTATTTACACATACACATTATTTACACATACATATTATTTACACATACATATTATTTACACATACATATTATTTACACATACATATAATTTACACATACATATTATTTACACATACATATTATTTACACATACATATTATTTACACCTACACATTATTTACACATACATATTATTTACACATACATATTATTTACACATACATATTATTTACACATACACATTATTTACACATACATATTATTTACACATACATATTATTTACACATACATATTATTTACACATACATATTATTTACACATACATATTATTTACACATACATATTATTTACACATACACATTATTTACACATACATATTATTTACACATACATATTATTTACACATACATATTATTTACACATACATATTATTTACACATACATATTATTTACACATACACATTATTTACACATACATATTATTTACACATACATATTATTTACACATACATATTATTTACACATACATATTATTTACACCTACACATTATTTACACATACATATTATTTACACATACATATTATTTACACATACATATTATTTACACATACACATTATTTACACATACATATTATTTACACATACATATTATTTACACATACATATTATTTACACATACATATTATTTACACATACATATTATTTACACATACATATTATTTACACATACACATTATTTACACATACATATTATTTACACATACATATTATTTACACATACACATTATTTACACATACATATTATTTACACATACATATTATTTACACATACATATAATTTACACATACACATTATTTACACATACATATTATTTACACATACATATTATTTACACATACACATTATTTACACATACATATTATTTACACATACATATTATTTACACATACACATTATTTACACATACATATTATTTACACATACATATTATTTACACATACATATTATTTACACATACACATTATTTACACATACATATTATTTACACATACATATTATTTACACATACACATTATTTACACATACATATTATTTACACATACATATTATTTACACATACATATAATTTACACATACATATTATTTACACATACATATTATTTACACATACATATTATTTACACATACACATTATTTACACATACATATTATTTACACATACATATTATTTACACATACATATAATTTACACATACACATTATTTACACATACACATTATTAACACATACATATTATTTACACATACATATTATTTACACATACACATTATTTACACATACATATTATTTACACATACACATTATTTACACATACATATTATTTACACATACACATTATTTACACATACACATTATTTACACATACATATTATTTACACATACATATTATTTACACATACATATTATTTACACATACATATTATTTACACATACATATTATTTACACATACATATTATTTACACATACACATTATTTACACATACATATTATTTACACATACATATTATTTACACATACACATTATTTACACATACACATTATTTACACATACATATTATTTACACATACATATTATTTACACATACATATTATTTACACATACACATTATTTACACATACATATTATTTACACATACATATTATTTACACATACACATTATTTACACATACACATTATTTACACATACATATTATTTACACATACATATTATTTACACATACATATTATTTACACATACACATTATTTACACATACATATTATTTACACATACATATTATTTACACATACACATTATTTACACATACATATTATTTACACATACATATTATTTACACATACATATAATTTACACATACATATTATTTACACATACATATTATTTACACATACATATTATTTACACATACATATTATTTACACATACACATTATTTACACATACATATTATTTACACATACATATTATTTACACATAGATATAATTTACACATACACATTATTTACACATACACATTATTTACACATACATATTATTTACACATACATATTATTTACACATACACATTATTTACACATACATATTATTTACACATACACATTATTTACACATACATATTATTTACACATACACATTATTTACACATACACATTATTTACACATACATATTATTTACACATACATATTATTTACACATACATATTATTTACACATACATATTATTTACACATACATATTATTTACACATACACATTATTTACACATACATATTATTTACACATACATATTATTTACACATACATATAATTTACACATACACATTATTTACACATACATATTATTTACACATACATATTATTTACACATACACATTATTTACACATACATATTATTTACACATACATATTATTTACACATACATATTATTTACACATACACATTATTTACACATACATATTATTTACACATACATATTATTTACACATACATATAATTTACACATACATATTATTTACACATACATATTATTTACACCTACACATTATTTACACATACATATTATTTACACATACACATTATTTACACATACATATTATTTACACATACATATTATTTACACATACATATTATTTACGCATACACATTATTTACACATACATATTATTTACACCTACACATTATTTACACCTTCATATTATTTACACATACATATTATTTACACATACATATTATTTACACATACACATTATTTACACCTTCATATTATTTACACATACATATTATTTACACATACATATTATTTACGCATACATATTATTTACACATACATATTATTTACACATACATATTATTTACACATACATATTATTTACACATACATATTATTTACACCTACACATTATTTACACATACATATTATTTACACATACACATTATTTACACCTACATATTATTTACACATACATATTATTTACACCTACACATTATTTACACATACATATAATTTACACCTACACATTATTTACACATACACATTATTTACACATACACATTATTTACACATACATATTATTTACACCTACACATTATTTACACATACATATTATTTACACCTACACATTATTTACACATACATATTATTTACACATACACATTATTTACACCTACATATTATTTACACATACACATTATTTACACATACACATTATTTACACATACATATTATTTACACCTACACATTATTTACACATACATATTATTTACACCTACACATTATTTACACATACATATTATTTACACATACACATTATTTACACCTACACATTATTTACACATACATATTATTTACACCTACACATTATTTACACATACATATTATTTACACATACACATTATTTACACCTACACATTATTTACACCTACACATTATTTACACATACACATTATTTACACATACATATTATTTACACCTACACATTATTTACACATACATATTATTTACACCTACACATTATTTACACATACATATTATTTACACATACACATTATTTACACCTACATATTATTTACACATACACATTATTTACACCTACACATTATTTACACATACATATAATTTACACATACACATTATTTACACATACATATTATTTACACATACACATTATTTACACCTACATATTATTTACACATACACATTATTTACACATACATATTATTTACACCTACATATTATTTACACATACATATTATTTACACCTACACATTATTTACACCTACACATTATTTACACCTACACATTATTTACACATACACATTATTTACACATACACATTATTTACACATACATATAATTTACACCTACACATTATTTACACATACATATTATTTACACATACACATTATTTACACCTACACATTATTTACACATACACATTATTTACACATACATATTATTTACACCTACACATTATTTACACATACATATTATTTACACATACACATTATTTACACATACACATTATTTACACATACATATTATTTACACCTACACATTATTTACACATACACATTATTTACACATACATATTATTTACACATACATATTATTTACACATACATATTATTTACACCTACACATTATTTACACATACACATTATTTACACATACATATTATTTACACATACATATTATTTACACCTACACATTATTTACACATACACATTATTTACACATACACATTATTTACACATACATATTATTTACACATACACATTATTTACACATACACATTATTTACACATACATATTATTTACACATACATATTATTTACACCTACACATTATTTACACATACATATTATTTACACATACATATTATTTACACCTACACATTATTTACACATACATATTATTTACACATACACATTATTTACACATACATATTATTTACACATACATATTATTTACACCTACACATTATTTACACATACACATTATTTACACATACATATTATTTACACATACATATTATTTACACATACATATTATTTACACATACATATTATTTACACCTACACATTATTTACACATACACATTATTTACACATACATATTATTTACACATACACATTATTTACACATACATATTATTTACACATACATATTATTTACACATACATATTATTTACACATACACATTATTTACACATACATATTATTTACACCTACACATTATTTACACATACATATTATTTACACATACATATTATTTACACATACATATTATTTACACATACACATTATTTACACCTACACATTATTTACACATACATATTATTTACACATACACATTATTTACACATACATATTATTTACACCTACATATTATTTACACATACATATTATTTACACATACACATTATTTACACATACACATTATTTACACATACATATTATTTACACATACACATTATTTACACATACACATTATTTACACATACACATTATTTACACATACATATTATTTACACCTACATATTATTTAC
>OY744553.1:682646-692355 GCA_963556195.1 Sepiola atlantica
TATTATTATTATTTTATTATTATTATTGATATTAATATTATTATTATTGTTATTAATATTATTATTGTTAATATTATTTTTATTATTATTTTAATTATTATTATTATTGTTATTATGATGATTATTATTTTATTAATATTTTTTATTATTATTATTAATATTATTATTTTTTTAATTTATATATTATTATATTATTATTATTAGTAGTAGTATTTATATAATTTTATTATTAGTTGTATTGTTATTATTATTAATATTATTTTTTATTTATATATTATTATTATTATTATTAATATTATTTTTTATTTATATATTATTATTATTATTATTATTATTATTATTATTATTATTATTATTATTATTATTATTATTATTACTATTATTCTTCTATATACGTCTTCGAGTTGACAAGCCTTCGTCTAAGTTTCTAATCTGTGTCGCCAGTTAAAAGAAGTCAGCATCGACAGAAGTGACGACAAACGAGGGGAGCTTAATGCTGATCAGACAAGCAAAAGTTGAGCTCTATGCAGAAGCATCGACAGTGTTATGTAGGTACATTTGTCCCATGTCTTTTATTAAGATCTTAAATTATTATTATTTTTTCATACACGCCTCGAGTTGATAAGCCTTCGTCCGGGTTTATGAGATCTAAGCAGAAGTTGAGTTCTATCCAGAAACATCGACATATTCGATTGCTCGTGACTGACATTAAAACTATTCAGTTCCACTTCTCTCCGAAATATTCGATGTGGGATGTACGCACATTTGGCCCTATGTCTTTTATTTAGACCTTAATTTATTATTCTTTTTTCAATACGCGTCTTCGAGTTGATAAGTTTTAGTCTGGGTTTATGAGATCTAAGCAGGAGTTGAGTTCTATGCAGAAGCATCGACAGATTCGATGTGTTATGTACGTACATTTGTCTCTATGTCTTTTATTTAGAACTTAAATTATTATTATTATTATTCCATACGCGTCTTCGAGTTGATAAGCCTTCGTCCGGGTTTCTAATCTGTGTCGCCGGTTAAAAGAAGTCAGCATCGACAGAAGTGACGACCAGCGACGGTGACTTAATGGGGACCAGACAAGCTTGAAGCACGACAGAATCGATGTGTTATGTACGTACATTTGTCCTTGATCGGCGTCAACGCAATTGCTCGTAATTTACGTTTAATCTATTACAATTATTCCACTGTCCTCAACGTATCCGCCAGGGCAGATGCTGTTCATGACCAACAATACGAATGTGAATCAGTAAAAACACTCGTAAACAAAGCCGACATTTTACGAACGCTTTGTTAAACGACAGGATCAAATCACACCAACAATCAAAATGGCGGTTTTAAAAAAAAAAGTTCTGAACACCAGATGGTGGGAATTTTAATTAAACCATGTTTGTTTAATATTAGCTCTACCTACCCGGCGTTGTCCGGGAGTAAAAGAGTACAAAAATGATTGGCTTGTTGACGAAGAAACGAGAATTAATGCCTTGGAGGGTGGACCTGCTAGAACCAGAGTCAGACCATATTTCATCCCGGCAATTAAGGGTCTGATGATTCAGGACAGGCTCTAGGTTGCCAGAGTGCTGTCAATGCGAACCTCGGCTGGTCTAGGGGTCTATTACAACTGGTCAAGAGCACCGAGCTTTGCGAAACTTTCTCGGGGACGGAGAGAAAGAATCAAACGATTGTCATGACTGGACATGGTAATATATATATATATATATATATATATATATATATATATATAAGAATTTTTTGCATATCTTTTATTTAGACCTTAATTTATTACTCTTTTTTCATATATATATATATATATATATATATATATATATATATATATATATTTATATATATATATATATATATATATATATATATATATATATATATATATATATATATATTCATTCTTCGCCACCACTGATATAATATATATATATACATATATATATATATATATATATATATATATATATATATATATATAATGATATATAATGATATAATATATATATAATGATATATAATATATTTATAATGATATATAATGATATATAATATATATAATGATATATAATATATATAATTATATATTATATATATATATATAATGATATATATATACTGATATAATATATATATAATGATATATAATATATATATAATGATATATAATATATATAATTATATATAATATATATATATAATGATATAATATATATAATGATATATAATATATATTTATAATGATATAATATAAATATATATAATGATATATATAATGATATATAATATATATTAATAATGATATAATATATATATAATGATATTATATATAATGATATATAATATATATAATGATATATATAATATATATATAATGATGTAATACATATATATATATGTATATATATGTATATATATATGTATATATACATATATATATATATGTATATATATATATCATTATATTTATATATAATGAGATAAGCGTTACTACATTTTGAAACGCCGTTGAAATGATAAACTTTGAAATTTTAGAACCAGACAACATGATGCGAGATTTTGTCAAATAAATATATATATATATATATATATGTGTGTGTGTGTGTGTGTGTGTGTGTCTGTGTCTGTGTCTGTGTGTGTGTATTAATATATATATATATATAGTAAGCTATGAAAATATATTTGTGGCAATTAAGCTACACAGAGGCTTCCGCGTTTCATCCCCGGGGGGAATCTTCAGGCTTAAATGCATGGAGTTATTTTTCCTGCTCTTTTTACATACACGGCTGGCTAGTTAACGAATCGCCTAACACCAAACCACAAATTGGCAACCATCAGAGTTACTAATTTGGCTGTAAGGTCTGCAAACATCATTCTATCTAACCTGAATATCAGGTCTCACGTGTCCCTGTGCCATCTACGTGACAGGCACTCAATTCCACATGAGGTTCAACAACCACAACAAGGCGGTCACAGACAATAACCCTAACCACTCACCAGTGGTACAACATCATAATTTAGCAAATTACTCACCAGTGGCACAACATCATAATTTAGCAAATTACACACCAGTGGCACAACATCATAATTTAGCAAATTACTCACCAGTGGCACAACATCATAATTTAGCAAATTACTCACCAGTGGCACAACATCATAATTTAGCAAATTACTCACCAGTGGCACAACATCATAATTTAGCAAATTACTCACCAGTGGCACAACATCATAATTTAGCAAATTACACACCAGTGGAACAACATCATAATTTATCAAATTACACAATAGATAACATGAAATGCATATTTTTACACACAGGCTTATATTCCAGCGTAGAAAAAAAACGAAATTAAACGGTTCCACAAATTAAATACTAAGTGTTTGAACTCAGATATAAAATTTTGACCATCCTACAAATTATTTTCACCCACCCCAAACCCGCCTTAAAAACATAGAGGTATACACAACCCACAATCCACAACCCACAACCCACAACACCAAAACAAAATGAACATTGCGGAAGCATAGACTGACACCACGAAAATTATGGACAGAGGGTCGAGGAGGGAAAGCACAAACCACACATCCACTGGGAGAGCGCGGACAGCTCTGGGACCTTGGGGAGGCTTGTTGCCACTCAACCCCCAGAGAAGACCAATGGGCCTTATCAGCGGGAAATCAGTGGTAGATTGATGTTGCAATACCGCAAGGTCATCAGCGGTGATGAACGAAAAGAGGTGGACCATACTGGAAGTCTGAGGAGACTTGTTGTCACTCAGACTCCAGGGAATACCACAGGTTGTTGGCAGTGGGCGATCACTGACGATGACCAGTGTGATAACTCCTAGTGAGTAAATAATAATAATAATAATAATAATAATAATAATAATAATAATAATACTTATAATACTAATAATAATGATAATAATAATGATAATAATAATGATAATAATAATGATAATAATAATAATAATACTTATAATACTACTACTACTACTAATAATAATAATAATAATTATAATAATAATAATAATGATAATGATAATAATAATGATAATGATAATTATAATAATAATAATAATAATAATAATGATGATGATGATGATAATGATGATGATGATAATAATAATAATAATGATAATGATAATAATAATTATAATGATAATGATGATGATAATAATAATAATAATAATAATAATAATAATAATAATAATAATAATAATAATAATAATAATAATAATAATAATTTACGGTCTAAATAAAAGACGTAGGGGCAAATGTATGTACATAACACATCGATTCTGTCGATGCTGATTTCTTTTAACTGGTGACACAGATTAGAACCCCGGACGAAGGCTTATCAACTCGAAGACGCGTATGGAATAATAATAATAATAATAATAATAATAATAATAATAATAATAATAATAATAATAATAATAATAATAATAATAATAATAATAATAATAATAATAATAATAATAATAATAATAATGTAAGTTCTAAATGAAAGACATAGAGACAAATGTACGTGCATAACACATCGAATCTGTCGATGCTTCTGCATAGAACTCAACTGCTGCTTCGATCTCATAAACCCAAACTAAGGCTTATCAACTCAAAGACGCGTATTGAAAAAGAATAATAAAATTAAGGTCTAAATAAAAGACATAGGGCCAAATGTACGTACATCCCACATCGAATATTTCGGAGAGAAGTGGAACTGAATAGTTTTAATGTCAGTCACGAGCAATCGAATATGTCGATGTTTCTGGATAGAACTCAACTTCTGCTTAGATCTCATAAACCCGGACGAAGGCTTATCAACTCGAGGCGTGTATGAAAAAATAATAATTTAAGGTCTAAATAAAAGACATGAGACAAATGTACCTACATAACACTGTCGATGTTTCTGCATAGAGCTAAACTTTTGCTTAGATCTCATAAAATCGTGCCGCAAGCATTAAGCACCCCTCGTTTGTCGTCACTTCTGTCGATGCTGACTTCTTTTAACTGGCTACACAGATTAGAAACTTGGACGAAGGCTTGTCAACTCGAAGACGAATATGGAAAAAGAATAATAATAATAATAATAATAATAATAATAATAATAATAATAATAATAATAATAATAATATATAAATAAAAAAATAATAATAATAATAATATATAAATAAAAAAATAATATTAATATTAATAATAAAAAATATTAATAAAATAATAATCATCATAATAACAATAATAATAATAATTAAAATAATAATAAAAATAATATTAACAATAACAATATTAATAACAATAATAATAATATTAATACCAATAATAATAATAAAATAATAATAATAATAATATTAATGATAATAATAATAATAATAATAATAATTTAAGGTCTAAATAAAAGACGTAGGGGCAAATGTATGTACATAACACATCGATTCTGATTTCTTTTAACTGGTGACACAGATTAGAACCCCGGACGAAGGCTTATCAACTCGAAGACGCGTATGGAATAATAATAATAATAATAATAATAATAATATAATAATAATAATAATAATAATAATAATAATAATAATAATAATAATAATAATAATAATAATAATAATAATAATAATAATAATAATAATAATAATAATAATAATAATAATAATAATAATAATAATAATAATAATAATAATAATAATAATAATAATAATAATAATAATAATAATAATAATAATAATAATAATAATAATAATAATAATAATAATAATAATAATAATAATAATAATAATAATAATAATAATAATAATAATAATAATAATAATAATAATAATAATAATAATAATAATAATAATAATAATAATAATAATAATAATAATAATAATAATAATAATAATAATAATAATAATAATAATAATAATAATAATAATAATAATAATAATAATAATAATAATAATAATAATAATAATAATAATAATAATAATAATAATAATAATAATAATAATAATAATAATAATAATAATAATATAATAATAATAATAATAATAATAATAATAATAATAATAATAATAATAATAATAATAATAATAATAATAATAATAATAATAATAATAATAATAATAATAATAATAATAATAATAATAATAATAATAATAATAATAATAATAATAATAATAATAATAATAATAATAATAATAATAATAATAATAATAATAATAATAATAATAATAATAATAATAATAATAATAATAATAATAATAATAATAATAATAATAATAATAAATAATAATAATAATAATAATAATAATAATAATAATAATAATAATAATAATAATAATAATAATAATAATAATAATAATAATAATATAATAATAATAATAATAATAATAATAATAATAATAATAATAATAATAATAATAATAATAATAATAATAATAATAATAATAATAATAATAATAATAATAATAATAATAATAATAATAATAATAATAATAATAATAATAATAATAATAATAATAATAATAATAATAATAATAATAATAATAATAATAATAATAATAATAATAATAATAATAATAATAATAATAATAATAATAATAATAATAATAATAATAATAATAATAATAATAATAATATAATAATAATAATAATAATAATAATAATAATAATAATAATAATAATAATAATAATAATAATAATAATAATAATAATAATAATAATAATAATATAATAATAATAATAATAATAATAATAATAATAATAATAATAATAATAATAATAATAATAATAATAATAATAATAATAATAATAATAATAATAATAATAATAATAATAATAATAATAATAATAATAATAATAATAATAATAATAATAATAATAATAATAATAATAATAATAATAATAATAATAATAATAATAATAATAATAATAATAATAATAATAATAATAATAATAATAATAATAATAATAATAATAATATAATAATAATAATAATAATAATAATAATAATAATAATAATAATAATAATAATAATAATAATAATAATAATAATAATAATAATAATAATAATAATAATAATAATAATAATAATAATAATAATAATAATAATAATAATAATAATAATAATAATAATAATAATAATAATAATAATAATAATAATAATAATAATAATAATAATAATAATAATAATAATAATAATAATAATAATAATAATAATAATAATAATAATAATAATAATAATAATAATAATAATAATAATAATAATAATAATAATAATAATAATAATAATAATAATAATAATAATAATAATAATAATAATAATAATAATAATAATAATAATAATAATAATAATAATAATAATAATAATAATAATAATAATAATAATAATAATAATAATAATAATAATAATAATAATAATAATAATAATAATAATAATAATAATAATAATAATAATAATAATAATAATAATAATAATAATAATAATAATAATAATAATAATAATAATAATAATAATAATAATAATAATAATAATAATAATAATAATAATAATAATAATAATAATAATAATAATAATAATAATAATAATAATAATAATAATAATAATAATAATAATAATAATAATAATAATAATAATAATAATAATAATAATAATAATAATAATAATAATAATAATAATAATAATAATAATAATAATAATAATAATAATAATAATAATAATAATAATAATAATAATAATAATAATAATAATAATAATAATAATAATAATAATAATAATAATAATAATAATAATAATAATAATAATAATAATAATAATAATAATAATAATAATAATAATAATAATAATAATAATAATAATAATAATAATAATAATAATAATAATAATAATAATAATAATAATAATAATAATAATAATAATAATAATATAATAATAATAATAATAATAATAATAATAATAATAATAATAATAATAATAATAATAATAATAATAATAATAATAATAATAATAATAATAATAATAATAATAATAATAATAATAATAATAATAATATAATAATAATAATAATAATAATAATAATAATAATAATAATAATAATAATAATAATAATAATAATAATAATAATAATAATAATAATAATAATAATAATAATAATAATAATAATAATAATAATAATAATAATAATAATAATAATAATGTAAGTTCTAAATAAAAGACATAGAGACAAATGTACGTACATAACACATCGAATCTGTCGATGCTTCTGCATAGAACTCAACTGCTGCTTAGATCTCATAAACCCAGACTAAAACTTATCAACTCGAAGACGCGTATTGAAAAAGAATAATAAAATTAAGGTCTAAATAAAAGACATAGGGCCAAATGTACGTACATCCCACATCGAATATTTCGGAGAGAAGTGGAACTGAATAGTTTTAATGTCAGTCACGAGCAATCGAATATGTCGATGTTTCTGGATAGAACTCAACTTCTGCTTAGATCTCATAAACCCGGACGAAGGCTTATCAACTCGAGGCGTGTATGAAAAAATAATAATTTAAGGTCTAAATAAAAGACATGAGACAAATGTACCTACATAACACTGTCGATGTTTCTGCATAGAGCTAAACTTTTGCTTAGATCTCATAAAATCGTACCTCAAGCTTGTCTGATCAGCATTAAGCTCCCCTCGTTTGTCGTCACTTCTGTCGATGCTGACTTCTTTTAACTGGCGACACAGATTAGAAACTCGGACGAAGGCTTGTCAACTCGAAGACGTGTATGGAAAAAGAATAATAATAATAATAATAATAATAATAATAATAATAATAATAATAATAATAATAATAATAATAATAATAATATAATAATAATATATAAATAAAAAAAATAATATTAATAATAATAATAAAAAATATTAATAAAATAATAATCATCATAATAACAATAATAATAATAATTAAAATAATAATTAAAATAATAATAAAAATAATATTAACAATAATAATATTAATAACAATAATAATAATATTAATATCAATAATAATAATAAAATAATAATAATAATAATAATATTAATGATAATATTAATAATAGTAATAATAGTAATAATAATAATAATAACAACAACAACAATAATTATAAGAAGAAGAAGAAAAACAAGAAAAAGAAAAAGAAAAAGAAGAAAAAGAAAAAGAAGAAAAAAAGAAAGGTAAAAATAAATAGATGAAAAAGAAGAAAAAGAAGAAGAACAATGAGGAAAAAGAAAAAGAAGAAGAAAAAGAAGAAGAAAAAGAAGTAGAAAAAGAAAAAGAAGAAAAAAAAGAAAAAGAAGAAGAAAAAGAAGAAAAAAGAAAAAGAAAAAGAAGAAGAAGAAGAAAGGTAAAAATAAGAAGATGAAAAAGAAAAAAAAAGAAGGAGAAGAAGAAAAATGATGAAAAAGAAGAAGAAAAAGAAGAAAAAGAAGAAGAAAAAGAAGAAGAAAAAGAAGAAGAAAGAAAAAGAAGAAGAAAAGAAAAAAAAAGAAAAAGAAGAAGAAAAAGAAGAAGAAAAAGATAGAACTCAACTTTCTTAGACACACACAACACGAACATACAAAACTAGGTACAGACAATTCGAATACTGAAAATAGAATTGGCTTATCTCACCAACTAGACACATAGACAAAACATAGAAAATTCAATTTTTATATATAGATCCTCAGAAAATCTTGTCGATCACAGA
>OY744553.1:692555-717555 GCA_963556195.1 Sepiola atlantica
TCACGATGCATAATTTTTTGCCGAGATTTTTTTATTGGAGAATGTGGACACTCGTTTAGTATAATAATCGCAGATACGAAGGTTACATTTTTTGTTTTATGAACTTCACCGTTTAGGGGGGGGGGGACCAGAACTTCACCATTTAGGGGGACACCAAAACTTCACTATTTAGGGGTAGGGGACACCAAAACTTCACTATTTAGGGGTGGGGACACAAAAACTTTACTGTTTAGGGGGAGGGGGACACCAGAACTTCACCATTTAGGGGTGGGGGACACCAGAACTTCACCATTTAGGGGTAGGGGGACACAAAAACTTCACTATTTAGAGGTGGGGGACACCAAAACTTCACTATTTAGGGGTGGGGACACAAAAACTTCACCGTTTAGGGGTGGGGACACAAAAACTTCACTATTTAGGGGTGGAGGACACCAAAACTTCACTATTTGGGGGTGGGGGACACCAAAACTTCACCATTTAGAGGTGGGGGACACCAAAACTTAACCATTTAGGGGTGGGGGACACCAAAACTTCACTATTTAAGAGTGGGGGACACCAAAACTTCACTATTTAGTAGTGGGGAACACCAAAACTTCACCATTTAGGGGTGGGGGGACACCAAAACTTCACTATTTAGGAGGGGGGACACAAAAACTCCACTATTTAGGAAGGGGGGACACAAAAACTTCACTATTTAGGGGGGGACACCAAAACTTCACTATTTAGGGGTGGGGGACACCAAAACTTCACTATTTAGGGAGAGTGCACCAAAACTCGCCCCTGCTTATTTAGGGGAGGCGACACCAAAACTCGCCCCCTTCCTTCCAAAAAACTGTCAAAATAAACGAGATACAAAAAAATATATAGAAAAAAATTGCTCTACATAAAATTGTGATTTTCTAATGTAATAAAATTTTAACCGGATTAGTATGCACATGAGCGTCAGTAGGTGTAAATAATATGTATGTGTAAATAATATGTATGTGTAAATAAAATGTATGTGTAAATAATATGTAGGTGTAAATAATGTGTAGGTGTAAATAATATGAAGGTGTAAATAAAATGTATGTGTAAATAATATGAAAGTATAAATAATATGTATGTGTAAATAATGTGTATGTGTAAATAATATGTATGTGTAAATAATATGTATGTGTAAATAATATGAAAGTATAAATAATATGTATGTGTAAATAATATGTATGTGTAAATAATATGTATGTGTAAATAATATGTATGTGTAAATAATGTGTAGGTGTAAATAATGTGTATGTGTAAATAATATGTATGTGTAAATAATATGTATGTGTAAATAATGTGTATGTGTAAATAATATGTATGTGTAAATAATATGTATGTGTAAATAATATGTATGTGTAAATAATGTGTAGGTGTAAATAATATGTATGTGTAAATAATATGTATGTGTAAATAATATGTAAGTGTAAATAATATGAAAGTATAAATAATATGTATGTGTAAATAATATGTATGTGTAAATAATGTGTAGGTGTAAATAATGTGTATGTGTAAATAATATGTATGTGTAAATAATGTGTAGGTGTAAATAATGTGTATGTGTAAATAATATGTATGTGTAAATAATATGTATGTGTAAATAATGTGTATGTGTAAATAATATGTATGTGTAAATAATATGTATGTGTAAATAATGTGTAGGTGTAAATAATATGTATGTGTAAATAATATGTATGTGTAAATAATATGTATGTGTAAATAATATGTATGTGTAAATAATGTGTAGGTGTAAATAATATGTATGTGTAAATAATATGTAAGTGTAAATAATATGAAAGTATAAATAATATGTATGTGTAAATAATATGTATGTGTAAATAATATGTATGTGTAAATAATATGAAAGTATAAATAATATGTATGTGTAAATAATGTGTATGTGTAAATAATATGTATGTGTAAATAATATGTATGTGTAAATAATGTGTAGGTGTAAATAATATGTATGTGTAAATAAAATGTATGTGTAAATAATATGTATGTGTAAATAATATGTATGTGTAAATAATATGTATGTGTAAATAATATGTATGTGTAAATAATGTGTAGGTGTAAATAATATGTATGTGTAAATAATATGAAGGTGTAAATAATGTGTATGTGTAAATAATATGTATGTGTAAATAATGTGTAGGTGTAAATAATATGTATGTGTAAATAATATGTATGTGTAAATAATATGTAAGTGTAAATAATATGAAAGTATAAATAATATGTATGTGTAAATAATATGTATGTGTAAATAATATGTATGTGTAAATAATATGTAGGTGTAAATAATATGTATGTGTAAATAATATGTATGTGTAAATAATATGTATGTGTAAATAATATGTATGTGTAAATAATATGAAAGTATAAATAATATGTATGTGTAAATAATATGTAGGTGTAAATAATATGTATGTGTAAATAATATGAAAGTATAAATAATATGTATGTGTAAATAATATGTATGTGTAAATAATGTGTAGGTATAAATAATATGTATGTGTAAATAATATGTATGTGTAAATAATATGTATGTGTAAATAATATGAAAGTATAAATAATATGTATGTGTAAATAATATGTATGTGTAAATAATATGTATGTGTAAATAATATGTATGTGTAAATAATATGTATGTGTAAATAATATGTATGTGTAAATAATATGTATGTGTAAATAATATGTAGGTGTAAATAATATGAAAGTATAAATAATGTGTATGTGTAAATAATATGTATGTGTAAATAATGTGTAGGTGTAAATAATATGTATGTGTAAATAATGTGTATGTGTAAATAATATGTATGTGTAAATAATATGTATGTGTAAATAATGTGTATGTGTAAATAATATGTATGTGTAAATAATGTGTATGTGTAAATAATATGTATGTGTAAATAATATGTAGGTGTAAATAATATGAAAGTATAAATAATATGTATGTGTAAATAATATGTATGTGTAAATAATATGAAAGTATAAATAATGTGTATGTGTAAATAATATGTATGTGTAAATAATATGTATGTGTAAATAATATGTATGTGTAAATAATATGTATGTGTAAATAATATGTATGTGTAAATAATATGTAGGTGTAAATAATATGAAAGTATAAATAATGTGTATGTGTAAATAATATGTATGTGTAAATAATGTGTAGGTGTAAATAATATGTATGTGTAAATAATGTGTATGTGTAAATAATATGTATGTGTAAATAATATGTATGTGTAAATAATGTGTATGTGTAAATAATATGTATGTGTAAATAATGTGTATGTGTAAATAATATGTATGTGTAAATAATATGTAGGTGTAAATAATATGAAAGTATAAATAATATGTATGTGTAAATAATATGTATGTGTAAATAATATGTATGTGTAAATAATGTGTAGGTGTAAATAATATGAAGGTGTAAATAAAATGTATGTGTAAATAATATGAAAGTATAAATAATATGTATGTGTAAATAATGTGTATGTGTAAATAATATGTATGTGTAAATAATATGTATGTGTAAATAATATGAAAGTATAAATAATATGTATGTGTAAATAATATGTATGTGTAAATAATATGTATGTGTAAATAATATGTATGTGTAAATAATGTGTAGGTGTAAATAATGTGTATGTGTAAATAATATGTATGTGTAAATAATATGTATGTGTAAATAATGTGTATGTGTAAATAATATGTATGTGTAAATAATATGTATGTGTAAATAATATGTATGTGTAAATAATATGTATGTGTAAATAATGTGTAGGTGTAAATAATATGTATGTGTAAATAATATGTATGTGTAAATAATATGTAAGTGTAAATAATATGAAAGTATAAATAATATGTATGTGTAAATAATATGTATGTGTAAATAATGTGTAGGTGTAAATAATGTGTATGTGTAAATAATATGTATGTGTAAATAATGTGTAGGTGTAAATAATGTGTATGTGTAAATAATATGTATGTGTAAATAATATGTATGTGTAAATAATGTGTATGTGTAAATAATATGTATGTGTAAATAATATGTATGTGTAAATAATGTGTAGGTGTAAATAATATGTATGTGTAAATAATATGTATGTGTAAATAATATGTATGTGTAAATAATATGTATGTGTAAATAATGTGTAGGTGTAAATAATATGTATGTGTAAATAATATGTAAGTGTAAATAATATGAAAGTATAAATAATATGTATGTGTAAATAATATGTATGTGTAAATAATATGTATGTGTAAATAATATGAAAGTATAAATAATATGTATGTGTAAATAATGTGTATGTGTAAATAATATGTATGTGTAAATAATATGTATGTGTAAATAATGTGTAGGTGTAAATAATATGTATGTGTAAATAAAATGTATGTGTAAATAATATGTATGTGTAAATAATATGTATGTGTAAATAATATGTATGTGTAAATAATATGTATGTGTAAATAATGTGTAGGTGTAAATAATATGTATGTGTAAATAATATGAAGGTGTAAATAATGTGTATGTGTAAATAATATGTATGTGTAAATAATGTGTAGGTGTAAATAATATGTATGTGTAAATAATATGTAAGTGTAAATAATATGAAAGTATAAATAATATGTATGTGTAAATAATATGTATGTGTAAATAATATGTATGTGTAAATAATATGTATGTGTAAATAATATGAAAGTATAAATAATATGTATGTGTAAATAATATGTATGTGTAAATAATATGTATGTGTAAATAATATGTATGTGTAAATAATATGTAAGTGTAAATAATATGAAAGTATAAATAATATGTATGTGTAAATAATATGTATGTGTAAATAATATGTATGTGTAAATAATATGTATGTGTAAATAATATGAAAGTATAAATAATATGTATGTGTAAATAATATGTATGTGTAAATAATATGTATGTGTAAATAATATGTATGTGTAAATAATATGTAAGTGTAAATAATATGAAAGTATAAATAATATGTATGTGTAAATAATATGTATGTGTAAATAATATGTATGTGTAAATAATATGTAGGTGTAAATAATATGTATGTGTAAATAATATGTATGTGTAAATAATATGTATGTGTAAATAATATGTATGTGTAAATAATATGAAAGTATAAATAATATGTATGTGTAAATAATATGTAGGTGTAAATAATATGTATGTGTAAATAATATGAAAGTATAAATAATATGTATGTGTAAATAATATGTATGTGTAAATAATGTGTAGGTATAAATAATATGTATGTGTAAATAATATGTATGTGTAAATAATATGTATGTGTAAATAATATGAAAGTATAAATAATATGTATGTGTAAATAATATGTATGTGTAAATAATATGTATGTGTAAATAATATGTATGTGTAAATAATATGTAGGTGTAAATAATATGAAAGTATAAATAATATGTATGTGTAAATAATATGTATGTGTAAATAATATGAAAGTATAAATAATGTGTATGTGTAAATAATATGTATGTGTAAATAATATGTATGTGTAAATAATATGTATGTGTAAATAATATGTATGTGTAAATAATATGTATGTGTAAATAATATGTAGGTGTAAATAATATGAAAGTATAAATAATGTGTATGTGTAAATAATATGTATGTGTAAATAATGTGTAGGTGTAAATAATATGTATGTGTAAATAATGTGTATGTGTAAATAATATGTATGTGTAAATAATATGTATGTGTAAATAATGTGTATGTGTAAATAATATGTATGTGTAAATAATGTGTATGTGTAAATAATATGTATGTGTAAATAATATGTAGGTGTAAATAATATGAAAGTATAAATAATATGTATGTGTAAATAATATGTATGTGTAAATAATATGTATGTGTAAATAATATGTATGTGTAAATAATGTGTATGTGTAAATAATATGTATGTGTAAATAATATGTATGTGTAAATAATGTGTATGTGTAAATAATATGTATGTGTAAATAATGTGTATGTGTAAATAATATGTATGTGTAAATAATGTGTATGTGTAAATAATATGTATGTGTAAATAATATGTATGTGTAAATAATGTGTATGTGTAAATAATATGTATGTGTAAATAATGTGTATGTGTAAATAATATGTATGTGTAAATAATGTGTATGTGTAAATAATATGTATGTGTAAATAATATGTATGTGTAAATAATGTGTATGTGTAAATAATATGTATGTGTAAATAATATGTATGTGTAAATAATATGTATGTGTAAATAATATGTATGTGTAAATAATGTGTATGTGTAAATAATATGTATGTGTAAATAATGTGTATGTGTAAATAATATGTATGTGTAAATAATATGTATGTGTAAATAATGTGTATGTGTAAATAATGTGTATGTGTAAATAATATGTATGTGTAAATAATATGTATGTGTAAATAATGTGTATGTGTAAATAATGTGTATGTGTAAATAATATGTATGTGTAAATAATGTGTATGTGTAAATAATATGTATGTGTAAATAATATGTATGTGTAAATAATATGTATGTGTAAATAATGTGTATGTGTAAATAATATGTATGTGTAAATAATATGTATGTGTAAATAATGTGTATGTGTAAATAATATGTATGTGTAAATAATATGTATGTGTAAATAATGTGTATGTGTAAATAATATGTATGTGTAAATAATGTGTATGTGTAAATAATATGTATGTGTAAATAATATGTATGTGTAAATAATGTGTATGTGTAAATAATATGTAGGTGTAAATAATATGAAAGTATAAATAATATGTATGTGTAAATAATATGTATGTGTAAATAATATGTATGTGTAAATAATATGTATGTGTAAATAATGTGTAGGTATAAATAATATGTATGTGTAAATAATATGTATGTGTAAATAATATGTATGTGTAAATAATGTGTAGGTGTAAATAATATGTATGTGTAAATAATGTGTAGGTGTAAATAATATGTATGTGTAAATAATGTGTAAGTGTAAATAATATGTATGTGTAAATAATATGTATGTGTAAATAATATGTATGTGTAAATAATGTGTAGGTGTAAATAATATGTATGTGTAAATAATATGAAAGTATAAATAATATGTATGTGTAAATAATATGTATGTGTAAATAATGTGTAGGTGTAAATAATATGTATGTGTAAATAATATGTATGTGTAAATAATATGTATGTGTAAATAATGTGTAGGTGTAAATAATATGTATGTGTAAATAATATGTATGTGTAAATAATATGTAGGTGTAAATAATGTGTATGTGTAAATAATGTGTATGTGTAAATAATATGAAGGTGTAAATAATATGTATGTGTAAATAATATGTATGTGTAAATAATATGTATGTGTAAATAATGTGTAGGTGTAAATAATGTGTATGTGTAAATAATGTGTAGGTGTAAATAATGTGTATGTGTAAATAATATGTATGTGTAAATAATATGTATGTGTAAATAATATGTATGTGTAAATAATGTGTAGGTGTAAATAATGTGTATGTGTAAATAATGTGTATGTGTAAATAATATGAAAGTATAAATAATATGTATGTGTAAATAATATGTATGTGTAAATAATATGTATGTGTAAATAATATGTATGTGTAAATAATATGAAGGTGTAAATAATATGTATGTGTAAATAATATGTATGTGTAAATAATATGAAAGTATAAATAATATGTATGTGTAAATAATATGTAGGTGTAAATAATGTGTAGGTATAAATAATATGTATGTGTAAATAATATGTATGTGTAAATAATATGTATGTGTAAATAATATGAAAGTATAAATAATATGTATGTGTAAATAATATGTAGGTGTAAATAATATGTATGTGTAAATAATATGTATGTATAAATAATATGTATGTGTAAATAATATGTATGTGTAAATAATGTGTAGGTATAAATAATATGTATGTGTAAATAATATGTATGTGTAAATAATATGTATGTGTAAATAATATGAAAGTATAAATAATATGTATGTGTAAATAATATGTATGTGTAAATAATATGTATGTGTAAATAATATGTATGTGTAAATAATATGTAGGTGTAAATAATATGAAAGTATAAATAATATGTATGTGTAAATAATATGTATGTGTAAATAATATGTATGTGTAAATAATATGTATGTGTAAATAATATGTATGTGTAAATAATGTGTAGGTATAAATAATATGTATGTGTAAATAATATGTATGTGTAAATAATGTGTATGTGTAAATAATATGAAAGTATAAATAATATGTATGTGTAAATAATGTGTATGTGTAAATAATATGTATGTGTAAATAATATGTATGTGTAAATAATGTGTAGGTATAAATAATATGTATGTGTAAATAATATGTATGTGTAAATAATATGTATGTGTAAATAATATGAAAGTATAAATAATATGTATGTGTAAATAATATGTATGTGTAAATAATATGTATGTGTAAATATTGTGTAGGTGTAAATAATATGTATGTGTAAATAATGTGTAGGTGTAAATAATATGTATGTGTAAATAATATGTATGTGTAAATAATATGTATGTGTAAATAATGTGTAGGTGTAAATAATATGTATGTGTAAATAATATGTATGTGTAAATAATATGTATGTGTAAATAATATGTATGTGTAAATAATATGTATGTGTAAATAATGTGTAAGTGTAAATAATATGTATGTGTAAATAATATGTATGTGTAAATAATGTGTAGGTGTAAATAATATGTATGTGTAAATAATATGTATGTGTAAATAATATGTATGTGTTAATAATAGGTAGGTGTAAATAATGTGTAGGTGTAAATAATGTGTATGTGTAAATAATATGAAGGTGTAAATAATATGTATGTGTAAATAATATGTATGTGTAAATAATGTGTAGGTGTAAATAATGTGTATGTGTAAATAATATGTATGTGTAAATAATATGTATGTGTAAATAATATGTATGTGTAAATAATGTGTAGGTGTAAATAATGTGTATGTGTAAATAATGTGTAGGTGTAAATAATATGTAGGTGTAAATAATATGTATGTGTAAATAATATGTATGTGTAAATAATATGAAAGTATAAATAATATGTATGTGTAAATAATATGTATGTGTAAATAATATGAAAGTATAAATAATATGTATGTGTAAATAATATGTATGTGTAAATAATATGTATGTGTAAATAATATGTATGTGTAAATAATATGAAAGTATAAATAATATGTATGTGTAAATAATATGAAGGTGTAAATAATATGTATGTGTAAATAATATGTATGTGTAAATAATATGAAAGTATAAATAATATGTATGTGTAAATAATATGTATGTGTAAATAATATGTATGTGTAAATAATGTGTAGGTGTAAATAATGTGTATGTGTAAATAATGTGTAGGTGTAAATAATGTGTATGTGTAAATAATATGTATGTGTAAATAATGTGTAGGTGTAAATAATGTGTATGTGTAAATAATGTGTAGGTGTAAATAATATGAAGGTGTAAATAATATGTATGTGTAAATAATATGTATGTGTAAATAATATGTATGTGTAAATAATATGTATGTGTAAATAATGTGTAGGTGTAAATAATGTGTATGTGTAAATAATGTGTAGGTGTAAATAATATGAAGGTGTAAATAATATGTATGTGTAAATAATGTGTAGGTGTAAATAATATGTATGTGTAAATAATATGTATGTGTAAATAATGTGTATGTGTAAATAATGTGTAGGTGTAAATAATATGAAGGTGTAAATAATATGTATGTGTAAATAATATGTATGTGTAAATAATATGTAGGTGTAAATAATATGTATGTGTAAATAATATGTATGTGTAAATAATATGTATGTGTAAATAATATGAAGGTGTAAATAATATGTATGTGTAAATAATGTGTATGTGTAAATAATGTGTATGTGTAAATAATATGTATGTGTAAATAATATGTATGTGTAAATAATATGTATGTGTAAATAATATGAAGGTGTAAATAATATGTATGTGTAAATAATATGTATGTGTAAATAATATGAAGGTGTAAATAATATGTATGTGTAAATAATGTGTATGTGTAAATAATGTGTATGTGTAAATAATATGTATGTGTAAATAATATGTATGTGTAAATAATATGTATGTGTAAATAATATGAAGGTGTAAATAATATGTATGTGTAAATAATATGTATGTGTAAATAATGTGTATGTGTAAATAATATGTATGTGTAAATAATATGTATGTGTAAATAATATGAAAGTATAAATAATATGTATGTGTAAATAATATGTATGTGTAAATAATATGTATGTGTAAATAATGTGTATGTGTAAATAATGTGTAGGTGTAAATAATATGTATGTGTAAATAATATGTATGTGTAAATAATATGTAGGTGTAAATAATATGTATGTGTAAATAATATGAAAGTATAAATAATATGTATGTGTAAATAATATGTATGTGTAAATAATATGTATGTGTAAATAATATGAAAGTATAAATAATATGTATGTGTAAATAATATGTATGTGTAAATAATATGTATGTGTAAATAATATGTATGTGTAAATAATATGAAAGTATAAATAATATGTATGTGTAAATAATATGTATGTGTAAATAATATGTATGTGTAAATAATGTGTATGTGTAAATAATGTGTAGGTGTAAATAATATGTATGTGTAAATAATATGTATGTGTAAATAATATGTATGTGTAAATAATATGTATGTGTAAATAATGTGTATGTGTAAATAATATGTATGTGTAAATAATATGTATGTGTAAATAATATGAAAGTATAAATAATATGTATGTGTAAATAATATGTATGTGTAAATAATATGTATGTGTAAATAATATGTATGTGTAAATAATATGAAAGTATAAATAATATGTATGTGTAAATAATATGTATGTGTAAATAATATGTATGTGTAAATAATATGTATGTGTAAATAATATGTATGTGTAAATAATATGAAAGTATAAATAATATGTATGTGTAAATAATATGTATGTGTAAATAATATGTATGTGTAAATAATGTGTATGTGTAAATAATGTGTAGGTGTAAATAATATGTATGTGTAAATAATATGAAAGTATAAATAATATGTATGTGTAAATAATATGTATGTGTAAATAATATGTATGTGTAAATAATATGAAAGTATAAATAATATGTATGTGTAAATAATATGTATGTGTAAATAATATGTATGTGTAAATAATATGAAAGTATAAATAATATGTATGTGTAAATAATATGTATGTGTAAATAATATGTATGTGTAAATAATGTGTAGGTGTAAATAATATGTATGTGTAAATAATGTGTATGTGTAAATAATATGTATGTGTAAATAATATGTATGTGTAAATAATATGTATGTGTAAATAATGTGTAGCTGTAAATAATATGTATGTGTAAATAATGTGTATGTGTAAATAATATGTATGTGTAAATAATATGTATGTGTAAATAATATGAAAGTATAAATAATATGTATGTGTAAATAATGTGTATGTGTAAATAATATGTATGTGTAAATAATATGTATGTGTAAATAATGTGTATGTGTAAATAATGTGTATGTGTAAATAATGTGTATGTGTAAATAATAAGTATGTGTAAATAATATGTATGTGTAAATAATATGTATGTGTAAATAATATGTATGTGTAAATAATATGAAAGTATAAATAATATGTATGTGTAAATAATATGTATGTGTAAATAATATGTATGTGTAAATAATGTGTATGTGTAAATAATATGTATGTGTAAATAATATGTATGTGTAAATAATGTGTAGGTGTAAATAATATGTATGTGTAAATAATATGTATGTGTAAATAATATGTATGTGTAAATAATGTGTAGGTGTAAATAATATGTATGTGTAAATAATATGTATGTGTAAATAATATGAAAGTATAAATAATGTGTATGTGTAAATAATATGTATGTGTAAATAATGTGTAGGTGTAAATAATATGTATGTGTAAATAATGTGTAGGTGTAAATAATATGTATGTGTAAATAATATGAAAGTATAAATAATGTGTATGTGTAAATAATATGTATGTGTAAATAATGTGTATGTGTAAATAATATGTATGTATAAATAATATGTATGTGTAAATAATATGTATGTATAAATAATGTGTATGTGTAAATAATATGTATGTGTAAATAATGTGTATGTGTAAATAATATGTATGTATAAATAATATGTATGTGTAAATAATATGTATGTATAAATAATGTGTATGTGTAAATAATATGTATGTGTAAATAATGTGTATGTGTAAATAATATGTATGTATAAATAATATGTATGTGTAAATAATATGTATGTATAAATAATGTGTATGTGTAAATAATATGTATGTGTAAATAATGTGTAGGTGTAAATAATATGTATGTGTAAATAATATGTATGTGTAAATAATATGTATGTGTAAATAATATGTATGCGTAAATAATATGTATGTGTAAATAATATGTATGCGTAAACTCCTAAACTAATGAACATGGGATTATAAATTTTGGGATACGTATTCTAGGTAACACGGTGAGTAGTGTATGCACCTTATTATTTTCTTTCATAAACTTTACGATTTAGGGGTGAGCCCTCGAATCTGCACCCTACCAACAGAAGAAAAAAAACGGATGCTATACATGTTGCTTATACGTGTGAGTGTTAATAACATGTATGTACGGGGTAAACTTTTAAACTAATTAGTCGTCATTATAAATGATGGGATACGTACTCTAGGAAACACAGTGAGTAGAGTGGGCCTATTATTAGTTTTTTTATAAACTTTACCGTTTAGAAACCGCACGCGACCAAAAATTAAATTTAAAAAATCGATATTGCTTATACCTGTCCCGGGACGGGTACTCTGCTAGTTTACTATACTAATCGAAGATCGATCGTCGTGATTGGTTATCTTTGATGTTTCGTTGTAAACAAACGCGTTATCAGAGGCTACTCCAAACCTAACCCTAACCCTACTTTGAACGCAACGCTCGCTTATCATCAAGTAAATAACTCAATAAAAAAAAAACAGGTTTGTGTAGAGAAACCGCGCGTGAAAAGGGCAGCAGCAACGACAAACACCGTTTCTGGGTGAAGGTCAAGAGAAGAGGGGCGAGGTCATCACCTCGTGAATATTATTGACAACAGAAAAAAAACGAAACCCTTATCTCCGGAAATTTCACGGTGGTTTAATCGCAAAGAACGTTATAGTCTACTGTCGTCTATGGTAAAAAAAAAAAAGAAGAATCCCTTTTGTTCTTTTAAAAATTATTTTGTACTGATCAGTAAGATCGACAGCTGAAATTATTGACGAATAAGTAAAAGGCTAAAAGCCACTCAAGGATGTTGGTCCAGAGTACTTTCTGACCCGTCTGGGTCCATCGTCAGTTGAATAATGACAAACAGGTAAAGACCTGGAGTGAGATTTATAATTAATTATGGCGGGAAAATTCAAATATGAAACTATATTTATTAGGTATTATAGGTTTTTACCTGTTTGTCATTATTCCACTGACGATGGACCCAGACGGGTCAGAAAGTACTCTGGACCAACATGTACATTACGGCAGTTTCATCAGCCAATTTTCTTCCGAGATTAAGATTTTAATCCGGAAAATTGAAGGATCAATACTAAAGTAACCAGACAAAAATTGTCGGTTATTTTTAATGATACGTGTCTTAAGGAAAAAATGCTGCCTCGATATATATATATATATATATATATATATATATATATATATATATATATATTGTCTTTCTATTTACATTTTCTTAAACTTTGATATTCTAAATGTAAAGAGCCTGGCGCGCAATTTAAAAGTTAAAGAAATGTTTGAATTGTAGGTCGAGTGAGGATTCGAACACTGCCCGATGGATTACGAATACCGGAGATCAAAGTGCAGTATCTGTTCCGATGGATACTGCACCGCATAGACCGATATTGTCTTGGTCAGAACAGATACTACACTTTGATCGTGGCCAAGTTACGAACATCTGGAGTGGACCTAACTTTTCCAGAGTAGGCGACGAGACAAGTACCACCCGACATCAGGACCGAAACCGAGCAACAGGCCACGTCATAACGCTAAGATGTGATATTCCATTTCGTTTTTTTTCCAGCAGCGTCAGAAATGTTTTTAACAAAATATTTTAAACCCAATTCTTATTTGTGTGTGCGTGGTTTTTGCCTTTTATTTATTCGCTTCTCTTTTTTTTTTTTTAAGTGACAGCCTTCATTTCTGGCGCTATAAATCTTCTAACAATACCAGTTGACTTCGAAATGTCAGATGGTCAAAACTGTGGTAGAGATGATCGTAAATGCATCGCTGACATACCGCACCTGTCACCACCAATAAGACTAGAAAAAAAATAACAGGAAATTGGTGATGGCGGGGTGGTTGAGTTTCGGGTGTGGATGAAGAGGAGGTTTTATTTACGATTAACCGGATCCGTGTCCCGATGTTGTCGGGGAAAGTTGAGGGTACTTTGTGGCATTGGGACCCGCACTAAAAGTCCCTCGGCGTCGGTGTTTTCCGGCGGTTTACGGTAAACGCCGGGACGTCCCGAAGCGAGACGAATAAGCAGACGACATCTAAGCATAAAAACTGAATGAAACTCTGAACTTTCAAACTGGTTGAAACGCGATTGCAACATGAATTTTTACATGCACATTTTTCCACTTCTTCTACCCTTTCTTCTTTGACATCTGCAAACGAGCCTGCCCTAACCCTAATTCCTAATCCTAACCCTGCCCTAACCCTAACCCGGAATCCGAACGAAATGAACAAAAATAGTCAGTAGAAAAAAAAAGTTCAACAAAAAAAATAATAATTTTCGCAAAAAAATGTTAAAAAAAAACAACACTTACTTCATTAATTTTTCACTGTTATTTTTTCGTTTTAAAAAGTATTTCTTTCGTACACATGTTTAATAAAAAAAACAAAAAACTTTTCAATTTAAACACTGGGTATCTTTTACGACGCTCAGCAGACTAAAAACGCTCAAAAAAACAAATATACAACAAATAAAAGTAACTGTAGGCGATAAAAGTTATTTTCAAACTTACCTGTGGCATTTGTTTGTATTTTTAACCCGTTCGAAGTGCTATTTATTAGAAACTAAATTGTTCGTCACACCAAAATCGCAAAATCCAAGATGGCGGCCGTGGGGAGCTATGTAAGAGAATCACGACCGACCGCCATTTTTTTTGTGCAAAAAAAACAAGAATTTTTTTTTTTTACATCTAATAAAAACCCATCAATACTATGTAAAAATATAAACAAATATCATAGCTAAGTAGGTAAATATCTATTCTCGACCTAGGTCGCCTTTACTTGTTGCATATTTATGTTTTTAATCACTTTATCGTTCGTTTTCTTGAACCCGTTCACGACTCTGCTGAGCGTCGTAAAAGATACCCTAAACACTTATTTGAAACTTTGTAAAATAAACAAATAAATAAATAATAATTTTCGTTTGTGTTTCGTTTTTTAATTGTTTTTTTTTTAACGCGGGTAAGTCGACGGATTTTTCATTCGGCAATCTCCGGCGTTTAACATAAATATCCGGAAAGCACCGATGCCGAGGGGCATTTAGGGTGGGTCCTACTGTAAAAAAAAAAAAAAGCACCAAATTGAGGAACCCATGAAATTCCTGCTCCCACCTCTAAATGTTTAAGTCTTAAAGCAAATAAAAGAATGTCTTGGTGTTTCTGTATTACAGAGTTGGAAAAAAAAAATTTATTTCGAAGAGTCAAATGACAGGGGGAGATAATTCAAAGTGTTATCAAAGATTTAGCTTCAAAGGGATTTTACCGTTATTCATTTTAATTAACTTAAAGTATATATATATATATATATATATATATATATATATATATATATATATATATATATACGTAAAAGAATTATTTACGAATCAAACAATCACAACGATTATTTTTTCCTTTTTATTTACGTATTTTTCTGCTTAATTTATTTCAATAAATCTTTTTAAGTTTTTGGTGCCGAATAGTTCAAATATATATATATATATATATATATATATATATATATATATTTGCCTTTCTGGTACCAAAGGTACTAAAGCTTTTTTTTTTTTTAATGCAACCTTAATTCCTATATAATTTTATTTCTAGCTACCATATCGCAGAATGGTTCGTAGGTGTAGTGTTTAGAGAGTATTTTTTTTTTTTAATTATTATTATTATTATTATTATTATTATTATTATTACTACTACTACTACTAGTAGTATTACTATTGTTATAAAGAATTTTATTTGATATGCAAATTACCATATCACACGGTAGTCTTAAGGGTAGTATATTATAATTATTATTATTATTTTATTATTTATTTATTTATGTATATATAAGTAACATTTTAAGCTGAATTATTTTGACACTTGATTATTGGGGAAATGGTAGTTTGATCTGTACCATTGGAGAGCCATGCATATAACTGTCCTGTTTTTAAATCTCCGAAACAGTTACATGGTAAACAGCTGATGATCCCCGTGTTAATATAAGATGCTTACGTTAAGGTCTCCTGCTTTTGTTTCACTGTTAGATACTTAATCCCCCTTTTTATTTTATTTACTATTATATATTATTTATTTATGAATTTTCCAACAAATGTTAAGTCTACACTATTTTGGATTTAGTTAGTTTCTCTGGGAATTTAAACTGCATTTTCCTTTTTTTTTTGTCTTTTTGTTTAAAATAACTCAAAGCTTCTTTAGACTATATATATATATATATATATATATATATATAATTTATTTAAATACTGTATATTACATATTTCAGAAATGTACCGCGGTTTCATCCAAAAAAACGGTGTATCTCTGAGGGGGTCAGTTAATCACTGTCCCACACGGGTCTATTTCGAGGACCCCCTCAGAGATACACCGTTTTCTGTCATTGTTGACGCCATTCCCTATCGAGCCGTGACTACAATCGTTTCAGCTTGCCTACGATTCCACTGGGCACAGAGATTTACTAAAGATGTCTAAATCTGCCCTTTTGGATGAAACCGCGGTACATTGCTGAAATATGCAATATACAGTATCTAAATAAATTATATTAGCTCTCTTATATGATTGAGCACTTTATTTGATTTCTTCTCATATACAACCTAACACACTATATATATATATATATATATATATATATATATATATATATATATATATATATATATATATATATATATATATATATATATATATATATATATATATGGGAAGAGAAGGATGAAAGTAATCCGACGTGATGGGAAAATGAAAAAGGAAAACCAAAAAATGGATGTTTTTTATGTGTACATCAACGTTTCGTCTTTATTTATAAGATCTCATCAGGATGATAAAATAGAGAAAGAATGTCATGCAAGCACAGATACATGTAGGGTAGACATATTGGGAAAAATAGAATGAAATAGTGGCCAACTACTGGGTTGACGTCCGTATTTGTTGGAGAAATAGAAATGAATGTAGAAAAGAATGAGTGGGGAAAAAATGGAAGGATGGGGTGAGCCAGGACTACTGTAGCTGGTGGTAAGAGAAAGAGGTGGGGGATGAGCAGGGGTAAAGTGGATGGCAGAGAGGGAGGTGAGGAAGAGTGGGGGGGGTATTTGACCAGATGGCTGCGGTTCAAGATTGAAGGGGAAAAAGTAGGTTGGAATGTTTGTGTATGGGGGGTGTATGCAGGGAAAGGAGGATGGGTAGATATATATATATATATGGGTAGATATATATATATATAAACCTTTAAAGAGAACAGACAATTTTCATAGGTTATATAATAAAGAATAATATTTCCATTCTAAAGAGGTTCACTTGGTTCCTGACAATGTCCTGGTGTATTGCATTCGTTCCTGTCGGTTTCATCTTGTGAATGATCGAAACTGGAATGTTTCTATTCGAAAGCTGAATGTCTTATTGTTAAATGGTTATCCATAATTGATTTTGCCAGATTCGAATCGATCAGCCCTTTTCAGATAATATCCATTCATTTACAATCACGTGGCCTTCGAACATTGAAAGGATGTTGAAAACGGCTGACATAATTTGCTGTGTTATAAATCGAAGTGATATTCAAGTAATCGAAATGAAACTAATTGCCACTCAAAGGGCGTTGCATTCAAGAGATGCAATTGCTTTCAGACACGTTTCGACATTTCGATGTATTCAGCTTAAAGAGTTGGTGGGGGGGGGAGAAGTCCTTCAAAACACGTCTGTTTTGTCTTGCCTACAGAGCCAAAGAGTGAAAGTCTCATCTTTCTTTTTTTATTATTATAAATGCATGGACCGTTCTAAAATATTCCTGCCAGTATTTACCTCCCTCAGGTGGGGATAGAAAAGTCAGTGCATCGAGGAAATGCACTCTGTCACACGCAGAAAATTCTTGAGCAGCCCCGTCGGCATTCCATGGTAGGGCAACTTCAGGCGATTAGCAATAAACTAACCAACTCTTAAAGAGAGAAGGTAAAGCAAGGTATCAGATTTTGCTGGACTGATTGTCGAAGACGTATCCTCCACTTGTATGTACAACATTAACTAAGGTTGACCCCCTGGTCCAGATTTTCGTAAAATAATATCGGTGTATACAATCTTCGTGTTTAGTCGTAAAATTCCTGTTTTCTACTTAAGCATGATAGACAGGCCGACTGACAAGTCCCCTGATTGAAATACGTGGACACATTCTATAATCCACCGCCATTTAGAAAAATGGGTCCTTGTTAATTGCACAGCTGTTCTGCTTGGACTGAATTCTCGGCGAATCTCGATGAGTCGTCCATCAAAATACACACGTGTGAATATTTTTGAGGCGAACGGAATCACATAATAAAACTTGGCCTTTAAGAAAACGATAAATGATGCAATCGTTTGCACGGATTTGCAATTGGCAATTCAGACATTTTAATCAATCAATCAGGTTGAGAATTTTTCTCGTTCAGCTGATCTATCATGCTTAAGGAGAGAATAAAGTGGTATATTTTGAGTGGTAAGCCACAAATATGAAGAAATAATTTGGATGAAAACGATGTTATGTAGATGAACAATAATAATGATCTATTATATAAAAAGCAGTTGTGTGTTTGTGTTGTGTGTGTGCTGCGTATGTGTTGTGTGGATTGTGTGTGTGTGTTGTGTGTTGTGTGTTGTGTGTTGTGTGTGTTGTGTGTGTGTTGTATGTGTTGTGTGTGTATTGTGTGTGTTATGCGTGTTGTGTGTGTGTTGTGTGTGTTATGTAGTGTGTTGTGTGTGTGTTGTGTGTGTGTTGTGTGTGTTGTGTGTGTTGTGTGTGTGTTATGTGTGTTGTGTGTTGTGTGTGTTGTGTGTGGATTGTGTGTGTGTGTGTGTTGTGTGTTGTGTGTGTTGTGTGTGGATTGTGTTTGTGTGTGTTGTGTGTTGTGTGTTGTGTGTGTTGTGTGTGTGTTGTGTGTGGATTTTGTGTGTATTGTGTGTGGTATGTGTGTGTTGTATGTGTGTGTGCCCAGATAGAGGAAGGAGATGGGCGTAGGGGAAATAGGTGGGGGCGGGAGAGGGCAAACGGTGGAGGGGAAAGAGATAAAGATAGAGAGATAAAAGTTTTAATAGAAATATATTACACTTTTGCCCTAGGGCAACGCCGGGTAGCCATGCTAGTTTATCATATGAATAAAACTGTAAAATAAATTGCTTCGGAATGAGGAAGTATTTGATTGTCTGTCACTGAGGGAACGTCCATTGAATGGTTTTTTTTTTCAAATACAGGGGCACATAACTTTACTTTCCAAAATGATGTTTTGATCAAAGGAAGATAACTTAAGGCGAAAGAGTTACTTCCCTGTTAAATGTAAAAATATCTAAAAGTATTATTATTTTCTAGATCGGAAAATCCAACAAGATAACTTTATATGTTAGATTCCTGGAATAAAGGACTATTATTTTGATGGAAACCGATGCTATGTAGACCAACAAATATAAGTATTTATTCTATAAATGCAACTGAAAAGAATTTACTTTTAGAATGAGGTAAAATTTAATTGTCTCTCACTGAATGAATGTTTCATGTTTGTTGTGCCATAATTGGCAAATACAGGGGCGCATAACTCTGCTTTCCAAAATGCTGTTTTCATCAAGGGAGATAACTTAACGGGAAAAATGTGCTTTCCTATTAAATATAATATATCTAAAAGTATTATTATTTTCTTTGCACGGATTTCTGATTAGGAATTCGGATATTTTCGTGGTTCTGTTTTTTTAATTCTTCTTTATATATATATATATATATATATATATATATATATATATATATATATATATATATATATTAGGGTAGGTCGATTTTACTTTTTTTTAAATATTAAAAAAGGGCACGTTCCGAAAGTTGTATATAGACCTATTATATACTCATGCAAAAAATTAGATCAAAAACTTCAGCGGTTTTTTGAGCGTTTGGTATCAAAGATCGTAGACAAGAATATACTGAAAATTCCTCGTTTTTGCAAGATTTGCTTGAATATTGGTGTGAAAACCAAATAGTTTTAGCATTTAAAAGCAGGGAATGTCCTTTTATTTTATAAAAATGATATGAATTAAAGAAATCTTCAAATTGAAAATTTGCCCCCCCCCCTCATTTTCAGTATCTGCTTTTGTAAACTACCTTTTAACGTTATGAATTAAACAGTAATATTTGAATACCTAAAAAAATGATTTTTCTGTTATTAGTGAAAATATAACAAGCAAAGAAATAAGGAAAAACCTAACACTATTTTAATGAAGCTTAATATAGAGAGTCAAATTGCTCCATATAAGACCCCTTAGACAAAAATGCTGGTCTCAATTTCTGACTCAAAACTTTGGCTGTAACGTGTTGATGCCTTGCTTCAAAACCATATACAGTTTGTGAAGCTTCTGTTATTAACTTAACTGCCCGTTCCACACCCTGAGAATGTGAGGGCAAATCTGGCAAGTCAAGCTTGGTTCCATTCATCAACGATTCTCGAAGTTCAGATTCAGTAAAATCTTCCGTCATTGGTGGTTCAAAAATGCCGCATAATTTTAAATCTATTAATTGTGTCCAATGTGTGGCATTAAAATTAATAGGTAGTATTCTTTTTAATCTTTTTCTGGTTGACTCCTCACTCCTGAAAGAACAAATTAATTAATTGAATTATTAAAAAATTCCAATCTGTACTGCTTTAATAATTATGGTGAAATTAGATAAAATCTTTAAAAATCATTCTATAAATTGGAATAAATAATTGAGTCAGAGATATATGAATAAATATTACTTACCTAATGGCCAAAATTCTTTTTAAAGCTTCTTCTCTTACTTCAATCTCCTCAGATTTAACCATGGAATATAGAAAGTTTTCAGGCAGTAAACAAAATGTATTACCTTGTATATTTCTAAATGTGATATCTTGGATTTCCTGAGGCTTCTCCTTAATCCTCTGGGTCATATTAAAAATGTGCACTTACTGATTGTGGAATTTACTATTTCTTTTAATTTCAAACCAAAAAGTGGCATACACATTTACAATAAAATTTACTACATAGTGTAGTTTTGTTGTGTGCCTTTGTGGGTATGTACCACGAGTCCATAAACACATAAGCCTGATGGCCAAAGTTAACCATCTTGCTTGGTTTAAAGGACCAATTTTCCAGGAGGCATATCTAGAGTCAACCTTACCTCTAGAAATACCTACTGTGTATTCATAAAGGAGTCTTTGGTCAGAACTAAGATCATGTATTTCATCAATTTTTAAAATTGACTCTAGAGGATTGCTAATAGTGGAAAATGATATTTGGGGTTAATCATGGCAATCATTTGAGCATAATTTCCCCAGAGGGCCACTGAATGTTGTAGGGCCCTTTGCGCAACCATCTATGTTTTTAAAAAGGGCTCTGAAAGGTAGTTCATTATGATGCAAAGAGCAACCAATTGTGTGAAGATTTTTAAAGTTTTTTTTCTAAAATTGCAACCATTCCAACTTCGCAACCTGTGTTGGTATTAGTGTTGTCAACAAGTATAGCCTTGATACTGTTCTCACTGTGGAATTCATGCAAAACATCCACCACTTGATCTGCATGAACAGCACCTGTTGCACCACTATTAGGAAGAACTCTGTGTCAGATATTTACTTTCACATGGTGTTTCTTTTGTAAAAGTTAAATGGTGTTCTGGTCCCTTAGTTTTTTTCATAATTCTCTGTCTATTTTCATCCACAATTTCCTTATACATCAATGTGTCCTTATCCATTCTCCCATCAACTCCAATACATATATTTTAGGTGGGGTAAAAACTCCTGGCTGAAATAGTTTTATTTATCTACCTCCAACAAGGTAAGATGTGACACAAGGTCAGGAAAGTGGGATTAGATAACCCTGCGCTATAGAGGTGAGCACTCTGGCCATTTAAAAATTGCCTGGGCAGCTTCGTCGGCATTCCCCGGTAGGGCCGCCTCAGACAGTAAGCAATAAACTTACTCCTCCCTAAAGAGGGAAGGCAAAACCTGGGAGATGCACCTCCTAGAACTGCACAGGACCGGCAACTCCCAATAGACCGGCGTAAATCCAGACCCAAAGGCCCGGACGATACCGGTTTATTTGGTGGGGTAAAACCCCCTGGCTGAACTAGTTTTTATTTATCTAACTCCCACAAGGTAAGGTGTGACAAAAGGTCGGGAAAGTGGGATTAGATAAGCCAGCGCTCGACAATTCAATATATATGTGTGATAATTAAACAGACAATCAACACGGGAAGTCAAATTCGCCCGATGAATTTTCAACCGGTGAATACCATAAAAAATATCCAATAAATAAAACGCCTATGTAAACAAATAATTATTTATATATAACATTAAATATCATAGTGTTTTATTCCTTTTTAATTTGAATATGTACATTTAATTTCTTAAGAAAAATAATAATAAACTTTAAAATATTTATTATTAAGTAATGTATTACTTTTTTTTGTTAAAACCCGGGTTTAATTTAAGGCGACACATCTGCCGGTGAAATCTCGGCAGTGAGAAAAAATCTCGATTTATTTGATCTTAAAGTTGCAATGCTCAAATAAATACAAAATTTTGAAGAAAAATATTTCTTGTGGTAACTTTTGACATTATTTGGCAACTTTCTTCGAGTGCGATAATTTACAGTTTCAAAATCGACCTCCCCTAATATATATATATATATATATGTATATGAAGAAGAATGGAAAGGAATTAGAGAAGCAAAAGCCTTTTAGTACACCACTTTATATATATATATATATATATATATATATATATATATATATATATATAGCATAAAATTGAGGCAAACGCCCAAAAGCACAGAGGATGCAGAATATATTAATAAAAATAAAAATCGAGACAGATCTTTTTTTAAAATTTTAACTAAATTTCTTAAAAGATGCTTTAAAAGAATATGAACTACCCAATTTATATATATATATATATATATATATATATATATATATATATATATATATATATATATATATATATATATATATATATATATATATATATCTTGTTTTTTTTCTTTTTTCATTTCCCATTACGTCGGATTACTCTCATCCTTCCTTTCTTATATATATATATATATATATATATATATATATATATATATATATATATATATATATATATATATATATATATATATACATATGTGTGTGTGTGTGTGTAACATTGAATACGAATTTAAACATAAATGATGTATCATTAAATGATAATCTATCGTGATAATAGAAAGCTCAATATCGTGAATATTGAATAGAGCAATAAATTCAGAAGATGAAAGGTGAGAATAAAAAGTTGTACAAATACAATATTTATTAAACCATCGGAGGTTCAAAACAAGGAGGGGTCTCGTTATCCTTAATCCATGGATTTTCATATATATATATATATATATATATATATATATATATATATATATATATATATATATATATATATATATATATATGTGTGCCCGTTTCTCCGCAGTCTTTTTAAAATTCTCTTCTTTCTTCAGCTTTTTTATTCATTTGCTTTTAACACCTGAGGATGATTCGACGAAGAACCGAAAACGTTCGTGAAACCTATGGAACATTTTTTTTTTTAATTTTAATTAAAAAAAAGATCATCAGAAAAATTGAAAAAATAAAAATGTTATAATTAAACAGATTAATTGTTATTTTTAACAATGTTTGCATAAATGAGAAAATGCTGTCTAAATACACACAGTATATATATATATATATATATATATATATATATATATATATATATATATATATATATATATATATATATATATATCAGATCTACACTTTGGAACAAATATACAGGCGCCATGTTTATGATTATACAATGTTTTTATCATAAACAATACACAATGACTCATTTTGGTCTAATGTTCGTTAAAAGTTTTGCTTTTCGTAATTATCGAAAAACATTCCCATTATTGAAACCTATCTGAGTTCAAAGTCTGATTTTAGATTTAAAATGATAAGCGTCTACGTTCTTCGTTTTTATATCATTATTATTATTATTATTATTATTATTATTATTATTATTATTATTATTATACTTTATATTCGGTTCTGAATAGTTTTTATCGGCTTGTTCATGTTGTTTTGAGATAATTTCAGTAAGAAATAAAAGGAATCTTGTGATTAAAGTCGATTCGATTTGTAATGATCGAATCTAATTTTGATTTTAATGTTCAATATAATGCCTGGCTATCGAATACAATTTGATACTATAGACTGTCCCCTACCCCCACAAGCCAGGATCACCAGAAAAGATAAGCCAGGAAAGTCAACGACAATAAAAAGACCGACTGATCCATTGAGCTCCACATACCAATGACGCCATCACAGTTATTTGTT
>OY744553.1:725055-730055 GCA_963556195.1 Sepiola atlantica
TATATATATATATATATTATATATATATATATATATATATATATTATTATTATATATATATATATATATATATATATATATATATATTATTATATATATATATATATATATATATATATATTATTATATATATATATATATATATATATATATATATATATATATATATATATATATATATATATATATATATATATATTTATATGGGAAGAGAAGGATGAAGGTAATCCGACGTGATGGGAAACTGAAAAAGGGAAAACAAAAAAATTGATGTTTTTTATGTGTACATCAACGTTTCGTCTTTATTTATAAGACTTCATCAGGATGATAATATAGAGAAAAAAATGTCATGCAAGTACAAATACATTATTTTATTTTATTTTTCCTCCCAATATGTCTACCCTACATTTTCATTTTCCCATATATATATATATATATATATATATATATATATATATATATATATATATATATATATATATATATATATATGAGAGAGAAAAGGGCCCCGAATCGGTGCGTATTCTCTCTTGATGATTGTCTGGAGGCTGAAATGAAGTATTCGACCAGTAAACCAGCTCGCTTCTTAGCGAGTTTCTGCTACTGTCCTGGTAGCTAGTTTCATTATATGTATATACTAGCGGAACCCGTCGCCCGCCGTTGCACGGGAAAAATTACTACCTATTGCATGACGTCGAATAAAAAAGGAACGGCCTATTGTTTTCTACCCCCTCTACCGTGTTGGCGAATGTTTTAAATTAAAAAAAGAAAAGAAAAAATTGGTAGAGTAGAATGGGATCGAACGCAAAAACTGGCGATCATGAAACGCATATTTTCCGCATTGCGCCACTGTTTCGGATTACAAATTCCTGTGAAAATACGGCAATTAAACGAAGCTTCATTATTGGCATGCATGTTAAATAACAACCGGTGTTTTTGTGAAAATTAAACTGTGTTTATTAGTTCCCCCGGTGTCGATGAGTGTAGTCACAGTACAGAATTGTTAGGGAGAAAAGTTTTTGCTACCACCTATATGGAGTTGGTATTTCGGAGAGTCGTGGCGAGCGGGCAAAATGTAATATTCAGTGTTAGTTGGGAAAGAAGAATAACAAATTTACTAAAACACACACGAGTGAATAAGTGTAATATAATTGTGAGTCCAGTAGCCTGTCATGCATGTGGTTATTTTCCTATTCTCCGAGAAGGGACAGGGGAAAAAATGTCTCTACTTTATATATTAGAGAGAAGAGAGAAGAGAGAAGAGAAGAGAGAAGAGAAGAGAGAAGAGAGAAGAGAAGAGAAGAGAAGAGAAGAGAAGAGAAGAGAGAAGATATATATATATATATATATATATATATATATATATATATATATATATATATATATATATATATATATATTGTCGGTTTGGAGAAAACTAGAAAATCTAATTTTTTTATAAGATAAAATTTATAGTTAAAGGGAGATAACTGCTCCGTGACTTTCAACTAAAAATTAAGGGGAGGTAACTCTTTTCTTTTTTTTTTTTAAAACTTAGTTTACCCCAAACAAGGCAAGCCGCCACTGTAGACGTAAGGGGTTACTGAGAAAAAAGAAAAGGGGAGAAAGTTGGGGGGGGGGGTCAACCTAAATTGGGATCTGCGCAGCGAGATGTCTGTTTACATTAGTTTTAAATTTCTGCACGTCTGTACTGTCGGGGAAACAGGGGACAGGGAGGGAGTTCCAGAGGCTAGCAGCACGAGGAAAGGAGGGGACCTCCACAGTGAATGAATGAGATTTAGTTGATTGTCGAGTTAGTCTAGTGAATTTACGTCGAGGGGGCACCAGAGTAGCCAATTCATCGGAGCATAATCCATTGAAGTATTTGTAAAACAAGCACAAGGATGCTACATTGCGGCGATGGGACAGGGACTGGAGCTTGGTTGACAGTGAGGGACTTATTAAGTTGGCGACTCTTTTTTGGACCTTGTCAAGGAGGGAGAGACTAGTAGATGGTGCACCAGCCCAGATGTGACAACAATACTCCATGCATGGGCGGATGGTGGCTTTGTAGAGATACAGGATAATGTCAGGTGTGAGGAGTTTACTAGCACGGTAGAGAGAGCCCACCTTCTTTGCAGCAGCCTTGGCAATGTCTTCAACGTATTTTTTCCAATTCATGTTACCTGTGAAAGTTAGGCCGAGGAGTTTGAATGATGAACTCTAAGGTAGGGTGTTATTTGCCATGACAATCGGTGGTTGTAGCGGTTTCTTGTAGTTATTGAAGGAAAGGAGCTTTGTCTTAGCGGCATTAAAAGTCACCAACCATTTATGACCCCAATCCACTACAGCCTGGAGGTCATTTTCTAAAGATTCAGCCAATGCCTCGGATATGATCGCGTCGTTTGCACACTGGTCGGCCGAGAGTGAGAAGGTTTCCCTCCATGGGGCGTCACTGATGTGATCTCTGATTGACTCAAAATCAGCCTGCTCGTAGTATCTTGTTGTTTTGAGCAACGGTTCATCAGCTTTTGGACGACTTTTTAGAGTGCTGAATAAGTTTTTAAAAAAACAATTTAAGGAAAATCAACTTTTTTACTTCTGATTATTTTCTTAGCTTTTCACGACAGCAAAGTGTGGCATAAGGCCGGAAGGTGGGGGAGGAACACTCTTGTGAGATACAAAAAATAGCCATTAACAGACCCGTTTGAACCATTTGATAGGCGCTCATCACGCGACCGGCAATAACTTAACCCCCACCCCACTCCTCAAAAAAAGATGAGGTAATGCCTGGGACAGTTGCACCTCCGACCCCTTTTTTGAGTTCCTGTTGTATAATGCTGACAACGTAATGGAAATAACTTATTCTGACTTTATACTTGAACAAGAATGAAAGATTTTAATTTTTTTTTTTATATATTTCTGAATTTTTTAGATAAGGATTAATGATTCGCACACTTTTGGTTATTCGGACTACATTTCTCATCCGTCGAGATTCCTGCGTCTGACAGAAATATTCCTGAGTTCGAAGAGATACACCTGAAGAAGGCCGGAGGTTACAGCGGCCGAAACAGAAATCTATAAGGTCTGTATTCCATTATATATATAAATATATACATAAACCATATATACATATACAATACATAAACTCCGACCGGAGGGGAGTTAGTCTCAGCGTTCCGGAGACAGAAGAGCGAGGAAACGATGCCGCTCTTGTACAAGCAGTAACCGATCTGAGGGAGATAACTCTATATTTTTTAGCCGCCGCTATTCCGAATTCGCTTATACTTTGGCAAGGGAGATAACTTTGTTTATTAATAAAAAAAAAACAAAAAACATGTTATGGTTTTGCAATGCGTTAAAAACCCTAACCTCTAAACACTAACCCTAACCCTAAACACTAACCATAAACCATAACCCTAAACCTTAAACCATAACCCTTAACACTAACCCTAAACCATAACCTTAAACCATAACCTTAAACCATAACCTTAAACCATAACCCCTAACCCTAAACCCTAACCCTATCGCAGCATGAAAGAAAATAACTTTTATGCCACAAATTTCATAAACTTTATAACAATTAATTAAAAACATGTTACGGGTTTTAAATGCGTTCAAAATAACTTTTAAGCACTTTTATTTGCATGCCACAAATTGTATACACTTCATATAAACATAAAAAGAAAAGTTATTTTCTTTCATGCTGCGATAAACAAAGTTATCTCCCTTGCCAAAGTATAAGCGAATTCGGAATAGCGGCGGCTAAGAAAAATAGAGTTATCTCCCTCAGATCGGTTACTGCTTATACAAGAGCGCCGAAACGATCAGGATGAAGACCCGAGTCGAATCCCTACGAACATTTTGCGACCAACACCGTCTGGCTTGCTTTTAAGCTGCAAGTTCATCACACAACGGTGCGTGACTACCGGCCTTGCCATCATCGTGAACCTAGTTGACGATTGCCTGAGATTCATTGTAGATGGAGACCACTAGACCAACGAGCCAAACGAGCTGGAACAAAAGAAGCAGGGAATAGATCAGACAATTCTGAAGAACACATGCCATAATAGTATTTATAGAAAAGACTGAGACTAGCAACATCACGTCTGTGAAAGAAACAGTGCAGAGAAGAAGAAAGGGTGTGGCCAATCAAATTACAGATCCGTTTCTGCACCCTATCAAGAACACTCAAATGGGACAGAGATTCACCAGCCCAAATATGGCAACAGTACTCCATATTCTAAAGCTAACCCTAACCGGCAGCCACTCAGACTTAGGGTTAGTGGTAAAAAGATTTTGTTAACTTCCCTAAAACGTTAGAACGGCTTTGAAATGGGGATCATTTTACGTTAAAAGATTTTTTAAATTGATGGATTCAGTTGCAAGAATGAAAACAAAAGAAAAAAAATCCAAGTTATTTTTTCAAATATTTAAAGCTTTTTATTTACAGCAAACATTATAAAAATATAATCACATTTCGGAAAAAAATCTGAAGAGAAATAAAATTGAGATGAAGGAGAAAGAAAATATGGGCAATCGTGCAGTATAGTTAACAGCCGATAAATTGAAAAACACAAAATATACAACAATTAACTTTTACCAAACGCAAGAAAATTGAATTTTTTTACCGACCTGCATAGTTTTGAAGTTCTGTAACTGTTTTAAAGTTGTTTTTTAATGTAGTATAAGATTTCGTCGATATCTGTCTTTTTGAAATTAGTAAAAATCTAATATGGCCGACCCACTGTGTTTTTTTAATGACTCATTACAACTAACCCTAAGTCCAACTGACAACCTCCATCGAGTTAGGGTTAGTGGTAGGATAACCCTTTTTTTTAACTATCTTATAAGTCTTATTGACATCTCTCCCCCGGACTTAGGGTTAGGGTTAGTGGTAGAATAAACCTTTTTTTACTATCTTTCAAGCCTGAAATTACCGACCAACTCCAAACCAAATCGATCGCCATTTTTTATTTACTTGTGTTAGGCTAAGTAAAAGTGACGATAACAAATTCAGA
>OY744553.1:735055-797555 GCA_963556195.1 Sepiola atlantica
TACAGAGTTGTTGACAACTGCCGTGGGAGCAAAGATGTTGAAATTTGAGTTTGAAATATAACTGGTATTCCAGGGTTCGAGTCCGGCGACCGGTGTGAATAATTCTTCTCTACACTGACGATTCCCGTAAGGATGAAACATATACGTATGTAGATAAAAAAAAATATTTATGATTATTTATATATATCTATATCTATCTATCTATATATATATATAGAGAGAGAGAGAGAGAGATATATATATATAAAGAACAGGGAAATAAAGATGCAATATATATCTTTGAAGTAATAGATATTGTATCTTTACAATCTTTATTCCCATCTTTTACTTGTTTATATATATATATATATATATATATATATATATATATATATATATATATATAAAGAGGTGTACTAAAAGCGAACTTTTAGGAAAGGTAAAACCCTATTGTGAAGAGTATACCTCTTATTGGACTTTTTACCCTTTTTGGATTTTCTATTTTCGCCGTACCTGAAGTTGTGGCTTCTTGGAATTTAACTTTGAAACCTCTCTCATTACTTCCTGTGCCTCTAACGACCTACCTATCTACATCTTATTCTCTCCGCTGGACTCTTCGACACCGGACTTTTTAGCAATCGGACATTTGCTTGCACCCTGGCACAGTTTTGCGCTGCGTTTCTTTCCCTACAACTTTTATTTCATTTTTTCAAATTTTAAATCTTGGCCTTTGCCAACTTATCTATCCCAGCGACTTCCTCTGATGATAAGATTTTGATCTTTGAAAAGCCTGGCTTAAGGAAAATTTAACTTGAATAAATTGCCTTTTTGCGGAATATACCTTGCTTTGAACTTTTGAATTGGATTTTGATTTGGCTTTTGCTTTCTCTAATTCCTTTCCATTCTTCTTCATATATATATATATATATATATATATATATATATTACGTTGGATCCTTTTATCCCCATTTTTATTCATATATAATGAATAAAAATGGGGATAAAATGATCCGATGTAATGGAAAATGAAAAAGGAAAGCCAAAAACTATATTATTTATGTATTCATCAACGTTTTGTCTTTGTTGTGAGACTTCCTCAGGATGACGAAAAATGCAGAAAAATCATAGTTATTAATTTTGATTTGCCAGAAATTGTCCAAATTTCAGCATGGCTATGGATGAGAACAAGCAAAAAAATGAAAACCGCGATTTAGGCTAGTCCGTTATCAGCAGCAGTCTGTGCAGTTCAAGGGAAACAAGAACGTGAATGAGGTAACGGCTTGGATTTATTAGATTCCCATATCTATTTTTAGCTAGGGTGTCTGTCAAGCCGAGCTTGACCGATAGTAAATGTGGGGTCGGAGGTCGGAAGTCGGAATTTATTAAAAGGGGAAGAAGAAAGAAAATAAAAAAAAAGAAAAAACAATTACAATTTTTTATATGAATGTGTGTGCGTGTGTGTGGGTGTGTGTGTGTGTGTGGGTGTGTGTGTGTGTGTGTGTGTGTGTGTGTGTGTGTGGAGATTTTGAAACGTAAATTCTGATTAAAAAAAACGAAAAGTCTTGGCATAGGGGGGGACATCATATCTATTAGTTTAAATATTCAAAGTGGTTGTATTAATTTATTCCTATTAATTTGATTACTTTATTTGTGTCTCATTAATTAATCAATAAATTTTCTTTGCAATATGTGGAAATATGTGTAAAAGTGGGTTGGAAATAATATAACTCGTTTATTTATTTATGTATGAATGTGTTTATTTATATTCATTTAGTTCTTTATTTGTGTATTATTTATATATATATATATATATATATATATGTATATGTATATATATATATGTATATATACATGCTGAACAATTCAAAGAGTAATAATGCATTTAAGTAATTGTACATTTTATTTCAATATTTGTTGAAAAATGAAATTTTTAAAAAACTGAAAATTTGTGATTTCATTTTTAAAATAAAGAAAATGATATGTGAGCATACATCATGGCCAAAAACAGACAATTGGTGAATGAAGATCCGACATTTTCGGTGTATAATGTTCGCGATCCGTGATTTTTATATTTTCTGTGTATAATGTTCGCGATCCGTGATTTTGACATTTTCAGTGTATAATGTTCGCGATCCGTGATTTTGACATTTTCAGTGTATAATGTTCGCGATCCGTGATTTTGACATTTTCAGTGTATAATGTTCGCGATCCGTGATTTTGACATTTTCAGTGTATAATGTTCGCGATCCGTGATTCTGACATTTTCAGTGTATAATGTTCTGCGATCCGTGATTCTGACATTTTCAGTGTATAATATTTGTGATTTGCAATTTTAAAATTATGGACAAGAAAAATTGTAATGAGAAATAAATATTTGTTGTCAATCAGTTTTTCCTTATTGGGTTTTCAGATATCATCGATGCACTCAGGGTGGGGTACAGAAACACACATGCACTATATATATATATATATATATGTGCGTATATATATATATATATATATGCATATACACACATATATATATACGCACATATATATATATACATAAATACATGCATATATATATACATACATATATATATACATAAATACATGCGTATATATACATACATACATACATATATATACATAAATACATGCGTATATATACATACATACATACATACATACATACACACACATGTATACATATACACACATGCATATATATATGTATATACACACATATATATATACACATATATATATATATATATATATATACATAAATACATGCATATATATACATACATACATACACACACATGTATACACATACACATATGCATATATATATATGTATATACACACATATATATATATACACATATACAGACACACCTATACATACATACACATATATATATACACATATACAGACACACTTATACAGACACACACACACTGATATATATACACATACATATATAAACATATATACACATACATATATAAACATATATACACATACATATATGTATATATATACACATACATAGTTATACATAAATAAGTCAACATCCAAAGGGATCTTCTCCTTTTGTAATTAGTCTTTACTTGAATCGGACGTATTCATGAAGCCGTCTAGTTCACACGCTAAAGACCTCCCCTCCCCCTTCCCCTTCCCCAATAAATTGATCTTAATTTAGCTGCAAACACACTTAGTTTTGCAAAGACATTTCTGGTATCAAAATTAAATACATATATTATCATTTCTCACTTTATTTAGTCCACGGGGGTTTTATCCGTTGCGGCACGGGTCTGTGTTGTTGGAATATCATCCAAGATGAGAACAGTAGTCTGAATAATACAAAGCATAAATCCCCATCTATATATATATGTAAATACATAAATATATGTATATACATATATATCTGTATATACATATATACAGGGTGGGCCAAAATAAGGGTCCTATCTTTAAATTTGAATAACTTAAATTTGAATAACTTCCACAAAATAAAAGTTAAACTCACCAAACTTTATGTGTGTGTAGACTGACCCTTCCGAGATTTTTTGAAATAAACAAAACAAATTTTAGCCGAAAAACACTTCTTAAAACTTACAAAAACTAAAGTATTGTTTTTTACACTGTTTTGAGTTTTTTAAGCAAAATTAATGTTTTCTAAATGAGGGTACGTTCCTTAGGGCTAATACGGCTCATGCTTTCTTCGGAAGGGGTCCTTTACTTATTCTAAAAAAAAAAAAATCAATAAATAAAAAAGTTATGAATTTTTAAAAATAGAACCCTTATTTTTGCCCACCCTGTATATACACATATATATACACACCTATATATACACTTATATATACACACTTATATATACATACACATACACATATATACACCCATACACATACATATATACACATACATATTAACACATACATGCATATACATAAATACGTAGAATCGGTCGACAAGACAATCGAACAAACTGGTATACAGGCATCTGTGACGTCTGTATTCCATTTTTTCATTTTCTCGTCGGCTGATTCGACATATTTTATATACGTACATGTCTTATGATAAAATGAATTTTACATATACAAATACACATCAAAAATACATGTACATATATATAATGCATAAACCATACACACACACATGTACATACACATATATAATACATAAACCATACACACACACACATATATATATAATGCATAACCCATATACACACACATGTACATACACATATATAATACATAAACCATACACACACACATATATATATATAATGCATAAACCATACACACACACATGTACATACACATATATAATACATAAACCATACACACACACATATATATATATAATGCATAAACCATATACACACACATGTACATACACATATATAATACATAAACCATACACACACACATATATAATGCATAAACCATATACACAATGTACATACACATATATAATGCATGAACCATACACACACACACATTTATATATATAATACATAAACCATACACACACACACATATATATATATAATACATAAACCATACACACACATATATGTATATATAATGCATAAACTATATACACACACATGTACATACACATATATAATACATAAACCATACACACACACATATATAATGCATAAACCATATACACAATGTACATACACATATATAATGCATGAACCATACACACACACACATTTATATATATAATACATAAACCATACACACACACACATATATATATATAATACATAAACCATACACACACATATATGTATATATAATGCATAAACTATATACACACACACATATATATATATATATATATATAGGTAGGATCAAAATAAACCAAAGTGAAAACTTTTAGTAGACGGAACCTATTGTGAAAAGGATTAGCTCAATATACGAGATAGAGCAATAGTAGAGATAGAAGAAAAAAGAGTGATAAATATGCGACGATTGTCCAAATTTATTTCAAGTTTCAATTGTTCAATGCAAGGTGTATTCAGTAATAAACTAGTGTTTATTATTCTTTCCTTAAGCCAAGGCTTTTCAACCCCCTTTAAGTGCATCTGGACTTACCTATATTTTGAGCACTTTCTCCAATCTGCTCCCACGCAAAGAGTTTTTCTTCACATTCTACAATTTCACCGGACTGCTTTTCAACGGAAATTTACCACCCGGACAATTTGCATATCTTTTTCACGGAACTTTTCTTTTCATTCAATACGTTTTTTTAACAAAAATTATTTTAATAATTTTTAATAATAATTTTAATCTTTTTCAAATATTTGAACTTTGGTTTTTTCAAAAGCCAACTTATCTATCTGTATTTCTCCTCTGATGATAAGATCTCGATCTTTGAAAAGCCTTGGCTTAAGGAAAGAATAATAAACACGAGTTTATTACTGAATACACCTTGCATTGAACAATTGAAATTTGAAATAAATTTGGACAATCGTCGCATATTTATCACTCTTTTTTCTTCTATCTCTCTCTCTCTCTCTCTCTATATATATATATATATAATGCATGAACTATATACACACACATATATATATATATATATATATATATATATATATATATATATATATATAATGCATAAACTATATACACACATATATATATAATAGTTTGAATTACCTACTAGACACCATCCTCGAGTGTCTCCGGTCTCTCTGTACAAGGGGTTGTAAGTATCACCTGACATGAGGATATTTCACCCTACAAATAAACCCTGACCAAATATTCATAATTCGAAGCCCAAATAAGATCCCCTCGACACAGCTATACGTTGGCTCAGAAAAGGAATGGTGCACCTTCTCCAAGTAATGTTGCCTCAAATAACAGCACTTAGCTGGATACTCCACCAGACCAGATGAATTATTGTCCTGGAATCCGGTTCGACCAAGAGACCACAAGAAAGATATACTATAACATAATAAACTGGTCAATTGGGGAGAGGAAAATTAATGTTTTTAACTTATTTACAAACTCAATGTTTGACAGGTAAAGGAAAACTTTAACGGAATATTCGAATATCTATGTATCTCATATAGAGATCAAGTCTTAGCCCAAGAAGGGGTCCCTTGATTTCTGAGAACTTCGACTGAAGTAAAATGAAACAAAAAAAGGGAATAGTTAAATCATATATACACACATATATAATACATACACCATACACACACATACATAATACATAAACCCACACACACGCATACATATAGATAATACTTAAATCATATATAATACATAAACAATAACACATATACACACATACATAAACCACACACACATACAGATATATAATACATAAACCATACACACACATATATATACACATACATAAGACATAAACATACACATATATAATATGCAAAACATACACACACACATATATATATATAATATTAAATTAAAGATAATTGAATTATCGTTTAATAATAATCTATCGTGATGATATAAAGCTCAATATATTGAATAGAGCAATCAATTCTAGAGATGTACGATGAGAATAAAAAATTATATAGATACAATATTCATTAAAACATCAGAAGTTCAAAGCTAGGAGTTTCATATCCTTAATCCATGGATTTTCAAAGACAAACTCTTTTCATCAGAAGATAAAAACCAGTAATGTAACTGATGAAAAGAGTTTGTCTTTGAAAATCCATGGATTAAGGATATGAAACTCCTTGCTTTGAACTTCTGATGTTTTAATGAATATTGTATCTATACAATTTTTTATTCTCATTTTTCATCTCTTGTATATATATATATATATATATAAGGTGTGTGTGTTTATCGTTCAAGTTTCAAAGTATTGCATGGAAAGTTAATAAAATTGAAATATAAGCCAAATTAGAAAGAAAAAAGAAAAAAAATTAATCTTGTATTGCTAATTTGGCTTATATTTCAATTTTATATATATATATATATATATATATATACATAATATAATTTCAATATGGACTTACTTTTTGGTAACACTATCGTGTGTTTAATGGGTGTGTAGTAAATTATGTATGTGTGTGTATATATATATAATTTTCGTCATGCATAATATATACACGTACACGCAGATAGATTTTTAAATTCACGGATTGAATAGACACATCTAATGTATCAGATGTCTCCAAGCATTGAAGAAGAGAATGCGTCCGTCCGTCCGTTCGTCCGTCTGTCGCACGTTTGCGAACACGTTTTCATTGTTAAACATTCAGATTGCCTGGACGCATCTCAAGGATCTACGTCCGTCTTTCAGTGTTAAACTATGTACCGCCACAATTTTTAAAAAAAAGTATTAAAAAGATAACGCCACAATCGGACGATTCGTCGCATCCGTTAAAACAATGTCTTTTTTTTCCGGCTGTGTATCCGTCCAACGGAGACGTTTTTTCCTTGCTTTGCGCCGTGTCTTTTGTTTTTATTTTTTTCGAACGTGGTGGGGGGGCGTGCGATGGGTACTGGCATGGAATGTAGTTTCGGCGTGTCGTGTTCGAGTTCCGTTGGGTCTTTTTAGTTATTTTTCACTAAGAACCTTGCAATAAGGCATGAAACCATATCTCCCTTCTCCAGCTACTATTTAAGTAGAATAGACTAGACTATTAAGCCCGCATAGGGCTACTAGTCTCGAGAAGGGAAGAATCAAAAAAGAAAAAAATGACCACAATAGATAGGTGAGGATTTTTTGATTAGTTATTTCATGGTCTGTTAACACCAGCCTCCTCTGTCAAGAATCGCAACAAATTAACTCGAAGAGACATCGTCGTCTCCGACCATCAATTGTGGAGAGAACATAAAAATAGCAGAAAGATCCATGATTTATATAACAGTTTCAAGAGCATCCGAGTCACTGCCGCTCCCTTTGTCCCGAAGCATCAAGAAGCCCTGCGGGTCCTCCAAATGTTTCCGGTACTCATAGTCTGCAAGGATCCGATTTTTTTCCGGCTCTGGATACAATTCTTCCCTATCAACGTCCCCCTCAACATCCAACTCTGACCGCGGAAAATCCTCCACTTGGTCAAAACTCATGTCCAACTTTTCCACTTTCTTCCGACGATAACTGACGCCTTCTGGCCCCACACGGAAATTACCCCTACCCCGAGAAATGTTTTTACGCGATGACTCCCCGTGTGATTTTGACGCTGGCCCGTTATGCGATTGACGAGACGGATACGGGGGTGGAGGCTTCTCTTTCCGTGGTTGGCTTTCCACATCGGAGTTCCATTTCTGACCCTTGTAGACCTTGACGTTATCATCTCTGTCTTTCTTTGATGATGAGACGTACACGTTACACCCTTCGATTTTTCGATTGTATGGACCGTACTGTCCATAGGGCTGCTCTCGGGGTCCTAAACTGTCGTCCCCACTATTCCGATGAGGGGAAACCGAAGCTGATCGACTCCGTACGGAACTCGTGTACTCTTCTTGTTTGCTATGTTTCGTGTTCCGTTTTTGCGGTTCGGAAACTGTTCTGTTGTTCAAAATCGCCTCCTTTATCGCGGGTGCCATCTTTGGCGTTATCATTTGTGCAACAGGGGGATGCGGCACATTGCGACAAGGAGAATGTTTAGCAGAAGCTCCAGAGATATTCCCTCGGATAATTTTTTCGTCTGGTCCCAAAGAAGACATTGATTTATCGGTTTCAACAACGTGCCGTGAAGGGGAATATACACGTTTCGGGGACAAATATTGTGGCAGTGGTTCTATCGGAGAGAAATTATCGGATTGTCCAGTGACGTTTCTGGAATATTCCATTTTACTTCCGGACAAATTATGTCCGTCCGGTGAATAATGAATTCCCATACTTCTACTCCGATGATTTGTTAATTGTCGATGTGAAGAGTCATCGTCGGGACTTGTTGGTGATACTGTCGGAGTTTTTGGTAACATTTTCGGGTGTGCGATGGGTGTGTCACACAGTTTTTTCACTTCCTGGAATGCGCTTGGAGAATGATCTACAGACGTGCCCGACGCATTGCTACGATTCGGATTGTTTCCTGGCGGAGAGAACTCCGTGGAAGTTCCGGATATATTTCCCCGTTCCTGCTTAGAATCCCCAGGTGAAAAATCGGAAGTTAGAGATTCCGGGGTGACGCTTAAATCAAGCATGTCTTGATGATAAAAATTTGCCGGCGTTTCCTGGGACAATTCTTTCACAGCGTACTCGTACAAGTGTGGATTGAATTCTAGATGCTCTTCTGGGGATTTCACATAATGTCTTGATTTGGGGCCTATGTCGGCCATATTGGTCATGTGACCCGTGTCTCTTTTGGGACTGTGACAGATATATTTGTAATTTTTAATTTGTTCAAGTTGGGCGGTAGCATTTTGGTCGGTCTTTTTAGCAATCCGTCCATATAACGGATCGACTGGTTTCGTAGCTTTTGAATAAAGACTTTCGGAAGATGACGGTTTTACACCGTACGGTGAAGGCGTTCTTCGATAAATTTGCTGGCCATCGCTGACCGGGATGCGTCTCTCGTGAATGGAAGACTGAAGAATATCGTGTTCCGGCGTGTCTATTTTCTCATACAACGGAACGATAAATACCGAATCGTTTTTCGAAGGCACCGTGTTCGACAGGGTCCTGCCAATAACAGACATCTTTTTAGAATCAACCATAGCGCTATTCAGGAAGTACGGCGGGGCTGTTGTGGGTTTAGGAATATAAAATGTATCACTCTGTTTCAGCTTTGTCATCTTTTGCGCGATTTCATTGTCGGCAAGGCCATCCAGTGAACAGAAAGGAAGTGGTTCCATCTCAATCTGTTCTTGAGGGCTGAGACCGTCCCTTCGCTCGTAAGCCATGTCATTCATCATGGCCTCCGCAAAAACCTTTGCGCTTCTTGCGGGTTTGTGCACATCTTCATTGTCGGCAAAAAGCTGTCGTCGTCTCGGGGGTTGCACCTGAGAGTAACCATCGTTTGGTTTCGAGGTGGGGAACTGCGATTTTGCCGGTTGAGGTGTATATGCTCGCCTGCCGACCATGTAACCCTCCTTGCCAACAGGATAGTACGGCTGAGGCGTCTTCGATCGACGCATATGTTCCTGTTGGATGCTTTCAATTTCCGCCTGATGCTGCTCCTGGATGTTGCGCATATGAAGGCCAAGAATCAAAAGTAATTGCCTGAAGCGAGAAAGAAAGAAAAAAAAGTAATTAAACAACAGTAAACACGTGCAATGCTGCAACCTAACCCTAACCTCACATGTCGTAAACATGTGCAATGCTGCATGTTTGATGCGTTGCATAGTTGCAATACATGCAAAACGACAGACCTGCACTGGGAGAAATATTTAGCTAAGCGAAAGAGAGACGAGACAAGAAATCGACTGGGCTCTTTCAAATAGAAATGTCTTCTTGGATTCGAGGTTCTATGCTGTGAATATGAGCCACTTCAGTCTTGGAAAAATTTATGCCTCTCCAAATACGAGACCCATAGGGAGCAATTTTTTTTATGCCCATAGATAAACTAGCCCATGATTTTCAAGTAGGTGGTTGGGTGGTCCACCACAAATGACATCAATATATATATATATATATATATATATATATATATATATATATATATATATATTATAATATAAAACGAAGTAATAAAATAAGGTGTCAATCAAATTTTATTAGAATTCAAAGTTCAAGCAAAGTATCCTTAAGTCCTTTGTCAGCTCCTTCAATTTCACATAATATGGACTGCTGTTTATAACGTGGAGTAATGTCTTTCCTGATTATGTTTCTCAATTTGTATGACCTGGATGGATTGTATGGATTCAACAAAAAGTATGTTTTTGGGTTGATATATTTGATGTTATGTATTTTTATGTATTTGTATATAATTTTATATATTTTCAAAGTGTAATTGTATTACCTGTAGTAGTATAACTGCGGTAATGGTCCTCTGAAGAGAAGAATTATCTTTGAAAACTCATGAGCTAAGGACTTAAGGATACTTTGCTTGAACTTTGAATTCTAATAAAATTTGATTGACACCTTATTTTATTACTTCATTTTATATTATAATATTAATGCTCTATCCAGTATATTGAGCTTCAGTTTTTATCCGGATGTTTCACTAATTATAAGATATTAGTTGACGCTTATATCTTTTGTTGGATTGCTTCATATATATATATATATATATATATATATATATATATATATATATATATACTAGACCACCCGTGACCCGTTGGGTCAGTTTGTTATATTAGCTATGGAATTCATGTATGAGCGTGACACTTGTGGCATAAAGAAAATAGGTTTTTTTTACATAACAGAAGCATTTCTATGAAAGTATATTAAAATGAAAAAAGAATATAGATAGATTTCTATGAGTCGTTCTGTTTATTATAATTGTTTTTTTTTAAATTACAGTTACTGAATTATAAGTGGTTGGTTAGGGCGATTTGAGAAAGGAAGGGGGTACAGCCGTGGCCACCGAGAGACAGCAGGCTTTCTCGCGTACGTAACGAAAACAGAGGGAGTAGGAGTGGTGAAATCTATGAGAGGGAAAGTGGGAGGTGGTTTCGTTCACCGACCGCTAGTATAGCTAATATTAATAATGAGTGTTGTTTTTTTGTTTGTTTGTTTTTGTTTTTTGAAACTGCGACAGACTTTACAGAGTCCTCCCGTTGAATGTTTTTAGCCGTGAAGAAAACAAATAAACTATTTGATGAAATTAAATGAAATTGTTTAAAAATTTCCAGAATGAAAAATTTCATGCGTTCGTTAATCATAATAGAGAATAACGGAATTGGAATAACAGATTGAAGACGATGCTATTTGCGCATGCGCAACCGGATGTTGAAAACCGGAAAGCTGAAAGCTGATTGCAAACATACAAGAACAATAGAGTTTTAGTATTATATATATATATTCCAGCAAGATGGGCAGAGGGGGTCAGTTGGGTTTCTCTGGTTTTCAGAGGCAGATCGGCTGATGTTTGTATTTGGTTCGGCTTTTCATTCGGTTCGGAGTTCTAATTGCAAATGTGTCATTCGGTAGAGAAGTATCATTGTAACCCCTAAAAATGAAACATTGTTACTTGTTTTTTTGTTTTTTGTTTTAACTTAGTTCACCCCAAACAAGGCATGCTGCCACTGTAGACGTAAGGGGCTACTGAGAATTAGGGTGAAAGTTTGGTAAATTTATAGAAGTGCACCTTTCGTATTTAGACCCCTAAAAAAAAAAGTTTCTACTTTTTTTTTTAGGGGTCGAAATATGAGTGGTGAGATTCGGTGGCCAACAAATGCGTGCTCACTTTATGTATAACTTATATAGGAAAGTGATCCCCCACCCCTCCTAACATCTAAAATGGCTGTTTACATGTAATTTGCCCCAAAAAGTAGAAACTTTTTTTTTTAGGGGTCGAAATACGAGAGGTGAGATTCGGTGGCCAACAAATGCGTGCTCACTTTACGTATAACTTATATAGGAAAGTGATCCCCCATCCCTCCTAACATAATAAAAAATCTCATTTTTTTTTTCATAGAGGATATTTGTTATGGATGGCTGTTTACATGTAATTTGCCAAAAAAAGTAGAAACTTTTTTTTAGGGGTCGAAACACGAGAGGTGAGATTCGGTGGCCAAGAAATGGGTGCTCACTTTACGTATAACTTATATAGGAAAGTGACCCCCCCCCCTCCTAAAATCTAAAATAATAAAAATTTTCATAATTTTTTTTCATAGCGGATATTTGTTGAGGCTGTTTACATGTAATTTGCCCAAAAAAGTAGGATACTTTTTTTTAGGGGTCGAAATACAGAAGGTGCACTTCTATAAATTTACCGAAAGTTTAGGGGGTCATCCTAAGTTTGCAGCTGTGATTATGAGCCACGTGAGTCTTGAAAAAAATTGATGCCCCTTCAAATACAAGACCCTCTGAGCAGTAAGTTTTTATGTCCGTAGATAAACTGGCCTATGATTTTCAAGTAGGTGTGTTTGGGCCTTTGCCCTCTATACTATATGTTGTGAAGTTGTTCAACAGTTTATAAATATTATGATAAGCCCCCTTTACTAAGGCCGGGCGCTCTGAGTGAGTTTAATAACAAGCAGTACTAATAGCTTCATTGCGAGATCCAACACAGTTTGTTGTTGTAGATCACTTTCGCTGCTCGTTGTAAAAATACTCGCCGACTTGGTATTTATAAAGTTAAATTCCTCCTTAATTCTAAGCTAATTTGTGGTGGCCAACAGTGGCGATTTGTGATCGGAGTTCGAGCCCGCCGACCGTCGGAAATTAACTTCCTGCGCTGAAGATTGCGTTAGCATGAAACATCGATGTCTGTAGGTAATAAATAATTAATATTTGTTGATATATATTGTTGTGAAGTTGTCCAACAGTAAATAATAAATAAAGGAAGTCAAGTCGAGGGTTGGTTTAACAAGTGTATTAACAAAGTAAGAAAGTGACTAGCACTTGGCTAGACAGTTACAAGACTGTGCTTTGTCTTTTCTGGTGACTCTGGTGACTCGCACTATTTATAGTGACAACCGGTGCAGTTTCTCCTGTGTAAGAACGGCCGGTGTAACAATATATAAGTATTTAAAAATATTGTGATGTATTATTGATTTAAATAAAAGTAAGCTGTTTTGATGATGACATAGATGTGATAAATTTTTTTTAAACTTTCAAACTTATCCATTTTGAAGATTACATCCAGTGGTGAAGTCCCAATTTGGGAGCTTCTGAACTTTTACGAAGGCCTTCCACCCCCTCTTTGCTCCCTTTGTATAAAACAAAATCAAACTAAATAGAGCCCACATTACCCACCCTTACGTCTAGCAAAATTCCTCAGTACCATGGATGTGAGTGGTCAATGGCAGAAAAATCAGTTATTAAGTTGAATTTCTCCACCTGGAGGGCACGGGTCCCCACTAATTTCCAAACTCCCCAGGGGGGGGGGGGGTATCCACTCATAATCGCCTAAAAAAAAAAGTAGAATCTGATTTTTGTGGGGAAGGGTAGCCAAAGAGTATTAATCTACAATAGCTTCTTTTTTTTCAAAACTGAAAGTATCGGCTGATATTTTAAAGGAGACAGAAAGACATTCTTTGATGGAACAAAAGTCTTCTACCTGCTCTACCCATGAATCGTTTGAAGTATGACGAAATGACCATTTTTAGAGAAAGAGGAAAAGGGAGGCGAAGCAAGGCAAAAACAAAACGTGACGGAGAGCGGAAGAAGAAAAAGAGAAAAAAGAAAAGAGAAACAAAGAAAAAGAGAAACAAAATCGAGCCAAATAGAGAAAAATAAGAAGCTAAAGCCCTAGCGATTTAGCCTTTTTTTTATAATTAAAAAAAAAGAAGCGGAATTCCGCTTTTTCCGAATTACAAAGAAGCAGAAAACTCACACCGCTGATGTACATATCATAACTGATTACTTATATTTTTAAAAAAAGTAAATCAAACAAAATATAGCCCACATTAACCACCCTTATGCCTATCATTAGTGATTACTTATATTTTTTTAAAAAGTAAATCAAACAAAATATAACCCACATTAACCACCCTTATGCCTATCATTAGTGATTACTTATATTTAGAAAGAAAGTAAATCAAACAAAATATAGCCCACATTAACCACCCTCATGCCTATCATTAGTGATTACTTATATTTTTTAAAAAAAGTAAATAAAACAAAATATAGCCCACATTAACCACCCTTATGCCTATCATTAGTGATTACTTATATTTAAAAAAAAGTAAATCAAACAAAATATAGCCCACATTAACCACCCTTATGCCTATCATTAGTGATTACTTATATTTAAAAAAAAGTAAATAAAACAAAATATAGCCCACATTAACCACCCTTATGCATATCATTAGTGATTACTTATATTTTAAAAAAGTAAATAAAACAAAATATAGCCCACATTAACCACCCGTATGCCTATCATTAGTGATTACTTATATTTAAAAAAAAGTAAATAAAACAAAATATAGCCCACATTAACCACCCTTATGCCTATCATTAGTGATTACTTATATTTTTAAAAAAAGTAAATCAAACAAAATATAGCCCACATTAACCACCCTCATGCCTATCATTAGTGATCAGTTATGATTAAAAAAAAAAGTTACCTATTATCCAGGTTGTCTTCTGTGCCGCCGCTTCTGCCTTCCTGTTTACTGAGTTTTCTTCTGGGATTATCTGGTGTTCCGGCACTCGATGGGCGCACCGTCTCGCTCAAGGTCCGACAGGGCACATTGCGACCCTTCGACTGTCTCGAGTTGGACCTGTCCTCCAAAGAATCGCACGTTCCTTCCACACTCCGACCGTGATAGCTGAAACTTTGGCTCCGCTTCACAATTCGTTTCTTGCCAAAGTCAGGTAAAAGGCCCCTAAAGATCGAGCTCTTGTCTACAATGCTGATGCCTCTTGAAGACACGGCTTCCAAAAGGGGCACGGGACTCTCCGGGCTAGGGGGAATGCCGGTATAAGTATTGTCATGGCATCGCGAGGAAAGGTACGAGTCGTCTCGGTTAATGCGATGAAGATCTTCCTGGTCAAAGGCTTCGTCCTTAAGAGGAGGAAAAGAATGAGACATTATCTAAATTAATAAATGTGAAAGGTTTAAATATTGAGCTTCGTTTTGCTCTAGAGTTTGATTCTAAATAAATAAATGTGAAACTTTGAAAGTATGTTGATAACTAGAGGATGAGTTTTGATTTTTTTTTTAAATGTTACTAAATATGTAGTAAACTAAATAAATAAATGTAAACGGTTTAAATATTGAGCTTCATTTTGCTCTGGAGTTTGATTCCCATAAGAATCGATCTGAACTATATAAAGCCATTTCTTTTTATATCATCGCATATATATATATATATATATATATATATATAATTTAAACGTTAATGAAACACAATATATTATGTACCAAATGGAATAAAACCATCAACAAAATATATATATATATATATATATATATATATATATATATATATATATATATATATATATATATATATATATATATATATATAGTCTCGGAAGTTTCTCAACAATTAAAACTATATTAAAAAAAAAAAAAAAACAAACTTATAGTCCCAAGTCTTCCAGTGGAAAATCACTCATGTAAGTCAATTTATTTTTTACAGTTATTATATTAGTTTATTTCTAACACTATTTTAAGGGATCATCAGTTGTTTACCATGAAAAACTGTTTCGGGAATTTATATATATATATATATATATATATATATAAGAGATAAGAGTGATAAACATGTACGAATGTCCAAATTTATTTCAAATTTCGATTGTTCAATGCAAGGTGTATTCTGTAATAGATTAGTGTTTATTATTCTATCCTTAAGCCAAGGCTTTTCAAAGATCGAAATCTTATCATCAGAGGAGAAATACAGATAGATAAGTTGGCTGTGGAAAAGCCAAAGTTCAAACATTTGAAAAATATTATTAAAAATAGAGTGAAAAAAATTTGTGTAAAAAAGATAGGTGGTTTGTTCGGATGGTAATTGTCCGTTGGAAAAGTTGTCTAATGAAAAGGAGATTTTGAAGAAGCCGAAAAAAATTTTTCGTAGGGACAGTATGGAGAAAGTGTTCAAAATGAAGTAAATCCAAAAGTGAAATGTTGAAATCAAATCGTAGATGGAGCGCACTTAAATGGAAATTATGTGAGAAAGCTGAACATTTTTGATAACTTCCCGGTCCTTAGTATTGATTTACTCCTCTCCAGGAGTTAGGCACAAGGCCAGTTTTTATCTTACTCCCACAAGTAAGATGTGACCCAAGTCGGGCCGGGAAAGTGGGGTTTAAAAATTGCCTGGGCAGCCCCGTCGGCATTCCCCGGTAGGGGCACCTCAGGCAGTAAGCAATAAACTTACTCCTCCCCAAAGATGGGAGGCGAAGCCTGGGAGGGTGAACCTCCTAGAACTGCACAGGACAGACCCATTGACCGACAAGACAATACCAGTAAGGGGTGCAGTATCCATCGTAACAGATACTACACTTTGATCTTAGCCAAAAGGCCAAAAACAAAAGGCCTCCCGGGCCTTAGTAAAAAAGCGAATGGTATTATTGGTGAGATATTCAAGCAAGCGAATCCAAGCATATTACAGAATACACCTTGCATTGAACAATCGAAATTTGAAATAAATTTGGACATTCGTTACATGTTTATCACTCTTATTTCTTCTATCTTTATAATTGCTCTATCTCGTATATTGAGCTTAAACCATTTCACTATAGGTTCTATCTACTAAAAGTTTACTTTTGGTTTATATTTGATTCTATATACATTTGAAATATATATATATATATATATATATATATATATATATATATATATCAAGTGGCCAAACTTACATCTAGTTCATCTTGTTTGTTCTTTTTCATCCGATAGACCCGAAGCGTAATGACGTAGGAAATAGCGCAGACGAGGCCGGCGATGAGCGTTATGGCACTCAACACGTACAGCATCTTCGGAAGGAGGGTTTTTATGTTGCAGTTGCTGCTTCCGTAGAATGGCAGCGTAAATAATTCTGAAAAATAAAAGAATTAACAAATAAAAATACAATAAAATCCGATTTCGAAATAATAAATGTCATACATATCTTAAAATTGAAAACAACTAATAGGACTGCTTCCCTAACGGATACAACATCGTAATCTTCAAATCTAATACAACTATAATAAATAGCATTGCTTCCCTGAGGGCTACAACATGGTAATCTTCAAATCTAATACAACTAGAATAAATAGAATTGCTTCCCTGAGGGCTACAACATGGTAATCTTCAAATCTAATATAACTATAATAAATAGAATTGCTTCCCTGAGGGCTACAACATGGTAATCTTCAAATCTAATACAACTAGAATAAATAGAATTGCTTCCCTGAGGGCTACAACATGGTAATCTTCAAATCTAATACAACTAGAATAAATAGAATTGCTTCCCTGAGGGCTACAACATGGTAATCTTCAAATCTAATACAACTATAATAAATAGAATTGCTTCCCTGAAGGCTACAACATGGTAATCTTCAAATATAATACAACTAGAATAAATAGAATTGCTTCCCTGAAGGTTGCAACATGATCATCTTCAAATCTAATACAACTAGAATAAATAGAATTGCTTCCCTGAGGGCTACAACATGGTAATCTTCAAATCTAATACAACTAGAATAAATAGAATTGCTTCCCTGAGGGCTACAACATGGTAATCTTCAAATCTAATACAACTAGAATAAATAGAATTGCTTCCCTGAGGGCTACAACATGGTAATCTTCAAATCTAATACAACTAGAATAAATAGAATTGCTTCCCTGAGGGCTACAACATGGTAATCTTCAAATCTAATACAACTATAATAAATAGAATTGCTTCCCTGAGGACTACAACATGGTAATCTTCAAATATAATACAACTATAATAAATAGAACTGCTTCCCTAAAGGCTGCAACATGGTAATCTTCAAATCTAATACAACTAGAATAAATAGAATTGCTTCCCTGAGGGCTACAACATGGTAATCTTCAAATCTAATACAACTAGAATAAATAGAACTGCTTCCCTAAAGGCTGCAACATGGTAATCTTCAAATCTAATACAACTATAATAAATAGAATTGCTTCCCTGAGGACTACAACATGGTAATCTTCAAATCTAATACAACTATAATAAATAGAATTGCTTCCCTGAAGGTTGCAACATGATCATCTTCAAATCTAATACAACTAGAATAAACATAATTGCTTCCCTGAGGGCTACAACATAGTAATCTTCAAATCTAATACAACTAGAATAAATAGAATTGCTTCCCTGAGGGCTACAACATGGTAATCTTCAAATCTAATACAACTAGAATAAATAGAATTGCTTCCCTGAGGGCTACAACATGGTAATCTTCAAATCTAATACAACTATAATAAATAGAATTGCTTCCCTGAAGGCTACAACATGGTAATCTTCAAATATAATACAACTAGAATAAATAGAATTGCTTCCCTGAAGGTTGCAACATGATCATCTTCAAATCTAATACAACTAGAATAAATAGAATTGCTTCCCTGAGGGCTACAACATGGTAATCTTCAAATCTAATACAACTAGAATAAATAGAATTGCTTCCCTGAGGGCTACAACATGGTAATCTTCAAATCTAATACAACTAGAATAAATAGAATTGCTTCCCTGAGGGCTACAACATGGTAATCTTCAAATCTAATACAACTAGAATAAATAGAATTGCTTCCCTGAGGGCTACAACATGGTAATCTTCAAATCTAATACAACTATAATAAATAGAATTGCTTCCCTGAGGACTACAACATGGTAATCTTCAAATATAATACAACTATAATAAATAGAACTGCTTCCCTAAAGGCTGCAACATGGTAATCTTCAAATCTAATACAACTAGAATAAATAGAATTGCTTCCCTGAGGGCTACAACATGGTAATCTTCAAATCTAATACAACTAGAATAAATAGAACTGCTTCCCTAAAGGCTGCAACATGGTAATCTTCAAATCTAATACAACTATAATAAATAGAATTGCTTCCCTGAGGACTACAACATGGTAATCTTCAAATCTAATACAACTATAATAAATAGAATTGCTTCCCTGAAGGTTGCAACATGATCATCTTCAAATCTAATACAACTAGAATAAACATAATTGCTTCCCTGAGGGCTACAACATAGTAATCTTCAAATCTAATACAACTATAATAAATAGAATGTCTTCCCTGAGAGATACAAGATGGTAATCTTCAAATCGAATATCAATAAAAAAATTTCATAAACAATTCTCATAGGTTATCACTTTTATTCATTATTTTAAATCCTCTCATAATATTCATCATCAGTAAACTGTCAATCTATCTATCCATCTCCTTAACCCTTATCCTCAAGTTCATTTCAGCCTTGATAAGTGGTGCAGCATTAGACCACAGTATAATAATGTAATAAAGAGAATTGTTTTGTACCTACTATTGTGCTACACAAATAATTTTATAAAATTGTTTTATGTCTAGTTAACAGCTGTAATGGTTTGGGTTTTTTTTCACTGAAGGATCACTACTAATCAAAATCAGTTGACATTGGATTTGAAGACAATAAAGTTGTAGTCTACAGGGAAGCAGTTCTGTGGCAATGTGTTCCACAGGTGAGAAACCTTTCGCAGTTATATGACGAAAGATCTGTTTTCTCTGAAGAAGCAACATTAATTATTTTTTTTGTTTGTTTGGTAAAAGTTATTTGTTGAATATTTTGTTTGTTTTTGATTTCTCAGCTGTTCACTATACTGTATGAATGCCCGAAATTTTAATAAACGTCATTTTTTTTTTGTGAAATTATGAGTGGTATTTCGGGAGGTCACGTGAGTTGTAAACGAAGCCAGAGAATTTCACGCTTGATTGCTTTACTGTATTTTCAGATCCAACCTTGTTGCTCTTTTGAAAGGTTCCAAGGGTGTGTCCGTAATATGAACCTGTCCTCGAATGGGAACTCCAGTTTTCCCATATACGAATAAAAGTCTTCTTTGTTTTTTTACTTGTCGCCAAACGGGATGACGTCACAAAAAGTGTAGGACATGAATAAAGGGTGAATGATAAAACGTAGTGGGAGGAGGAGAAGAATGATGTAGATAGTTAAAAGAGAAAGGGGGAAGGGGAAGGAAAGAGAGGGGAAGGAAAGAGACGGGGGAGAGGGGAGGAAAGAGAAAAAGGGATAAGAGGAAGAAAGAAAGAGAGAGGGGAAAGAAAAAGGAGAAAGGGGGATGAGAAGAAAAAGGAAAGAGAGAGTAGAATGGAAAGAGAGGAGAAAGAAAGAGACGGGAGGAGAGAGGGAAAGGGCGAAAGAAGAAGGGGGAGGAAAGAGAGAGAGAGAGGAGGAAAGAAAGAGAGAGGGGAGGGATAAAACAGAGGGGGACAGAGGAAGAAGGAAAGAGAGAGGAGAAGGAAAGAGAGGGAAAAGAAAGAGACAGGGAACAGAAAGGGAGAGAGGGGGAAAAAGAGAGGAGGAAAGAGGAAAAGGGAGAGAAGAGACAGAGAGGGGGAGGAAAGAAAGAGAAGGAAAAAGAGAGTGGATGAGAGGGGGGAGGGGGGAGCAGATAATGAAGAAAAAAATAAATATTTACTTGAAAATAAATGACGTCACAAAAAGATGTTTTCTTTTTTAAAGTTAACAAAAGCTTCCATTCATCTTTCATGACGTCATACCTAACCCTAACCCCCTTCAAGTAAATACTTTCTTGTAAATACAGGATTAGCAAACAAGGTCAGAATCAAGAAATTATATATTTAATAATATATCTAACAAATACCAACCCACAGAAGGTGGTCTAGTTTTTTTTTGTTTTTTTTTTTAATATAATAGTTCACCCCAAACAAGGCACGACGCCACTGTAGACGTAAGGGGCTACTGAGAATTAATGTGTAGGTTATGGGGGGGGGGGTCATAAGATATAGTAGGGGGGTCATGAGATAGAGTGGGGGGGGGTCATAAGATAGAGTGGGAGGGGGTCATAAGATAGAGTGGGGGTCATAAGATAGAGTGAGGGGGGTCATGAGATAGAGTAAGGGGGGTCATAAGATAAAGTGGGGGGGGGGCATAAGATAAAGTAGGGGGGGGGGGGGGCATAAGATAGAGTGGGGGGGTCATAAGATAGAGTGGGGAGGGGTCATGAGATAGAGATGGGGGGGGGGGTCATAAGATAGAGTGAGGGGGTTCATGAGATAGAGTAAGGGGGGTCATAAGATAAAGTGGGGGGGGGGCATAAGATAAAGTAGGGGGGGGGCATAAGATAGAGTGGGGGGGTCATAAGATAGAGTGGGGAGGGGTCATGAGATAGAGATGGGGGGGGGGTCATGAGATAGAGTGTGGGGGGGTCATGAGATAGAGTAGGAGGGTCATGAGATAGAGTGGGGGGGGTCATGAGATAGAGTGGGGGGGGTCATAAGACAAAGTGGGTGCTTGTTTAGTGGCAATGAGCTCACACAGCCAGAGCATTAGTCGTGACTTGAACCATGGGGGTTTTCGCCTCTGGAAAGCCCATCGGGGAATAACTGTATAGGGTTTCCTTTCATGCGCAACATGGCACGGACAGCTACCCACGGTATTATACAACCGTTGATGGAGCAGCCGTTCTTAGCGCTACCTAAGAGTTTGGTCTCTTGTAGTAACAGTCGGAAACAGCAGCCAGACAAGCTGTCTAACCTGTGCCCTCAACCTGTCGGAGCAAGAGCGACTCAGACTAGTCATCTGAGACTCAGTGACAAAAAATTTCCCAAGTTGGCCAGATGGAGAGAAAGAGAGACGACGTTCATTGTTCTAGTCAGGAAACAAGGCCAAGCATTGGGTGTCTTTGAGGTGTCCCTGCACCAGTACCTCTGCGCCTGACTAATAGACAAAGAAAGAGTGCAAAGGCCAGGCGACAGGCAGAGCCCATCTACTCCTTAAGCAAAGTGTAGTATCTGTTCCGATGGATACTGCACCCCATAGACTGGTATTGTCTTGGCCTTCGGGGCTTGATTTATGCCGGTCTATGGGTCTGTCCTGTGCAGTTCTTGGAGGTCCACCCTCCCAGGCTTAGCCTCCCCTCTTTGGGGAGGAGTAAGTTTATTGCTTACTGCCTGAGGCGCCCTACCGGGGAATGCCGACGTGGATGCCCAGGCAATTTTTTAACCCCACTTTCCCGACCCGACCTTGGGTCACATCTTACTTGTGAGAGTAAGATAAAAACTGGCCTTGTGCCTAACTCCTGGAGAGGAGTAAATCAATACTCCTTAAGCAATTGGCCTTTTGGCTAAGATCAAAGTGTAGTATCTGTTCCGATGGATACTACACCCTATAAACTGGTATTGTCTTGGCCTTCGGGGCTTGATTTACGCCGGTCTATGAGTCAGTCCTGTGCAGTTCTAGGAGGTCCACCATCCTAGGCTTTTCCTCCCCTCTTTGGGGAGGAGTAAGTTTATTGCTTCCTACCGGGGAATGCCGACGGGGCTGCCCAGGCAATTTTTAATGGCCAGAGTGCTTACTTTCTCGGGCGCTGGCTTTTCAAACCCCACTTTCCCGACCCGACTTTGGGTCACATCTTACTTGTGGGAGTAAGATAATAAAACTGGCGAGGAGGTAAATAAATACTCCTTAAGCAATTTTAGGTTTTTCTGAAAGTCATGGGAGCTGTGCTGTTTTCGTATTTTGTAGGCATTATTGTTCACGTGTGTTAGACATCCGGAAATCAATCAGAGTTGTTGTTGGTTAATAATTTTGTGACTGTTTACTAATGTTAGATAACGAAGGGGGAGGGGGTCGCCGGAGGGAGTATTGATTTACTCCTCTCCAGGAGTTAGGCACAAGGCCAGTTGTTATCTTTTGTTTGAGACTCTAGGAAGGTTGTTGATCAGGGCTAAGGAGGCCTCCCTAATAAGATCAAAAAAGGGTTTGTATGAAAAAAAAAATGTGATAAAAAAGGGGTTAGGGGTTGGCGGGGTACAGAAGAATTTCATTATCTACAATGTCAGCAGTTTTGTCTTTTCGTTTTTGTCCCACAGAGTGAGTATTTGTATTATTGCCCGATTCCCCCGCCGCCGCCACACACCGGAGACACACCCTGCCCAACCTTCAAAGATTCGAGTCAGGAGATGAGGTGGGATGGGGTATGAAAGAACAGATCCAGGCAAGCCATGAAAGACATCTTTAACAGATCTGCACACGCGCAACTTGCGAACAAAATGCACAATTCTACAACAGCAGCTGCACCCTATTCTTTACGAGTGTATTTCGACTAAAAGCGAAGAATTAGGGTTAGGGTTTAGGGTTTAGGGTATGGGGTTAGGGTTTAGGGTTTAGGGTTTAGGGTTTAGGGTATGGGTTTAGGGTTAGGGTTTAAGGGTTAGGGTTTAGGGTTTAGGGTTAGGGTTTAGGGTTAGGGTTAGGGTTTAGGGTTAGGGTTTAGGGTTTAGGGTTTAGGGTTTAGGGTTAGGGTTTAGGGTTAGGGTTTAGGGTTTAGGGTTTAGGGTTTAGGGTTAGGGTTTAGGGTTTAGGGTTAGTGTTAGTGTTTATGTTTAGGGTTAGGGTTAGGGTTAGTGTTTATGTTTAGGGTTAGGGTTAGGGTTAGGGTTTAGGGTTAGGGTTAGGAAAGCGGAGAATTCATATCTATGGGAGGCTGGAGTGATTTAACCAGAAATCTACCTTTTCTGAATAAAATCGTGAGCACTCAGATTCCTGAAGCACAAAAAAAAATATGTAATTCTTAGCAAAGTTTCTCCTGACAACACAGAACTGGCCAGAGTGATATTGAGCACTTACTGTTTTCTGAATAGTTCATAGTTAAATTCTTCCGCTTGTATGGCGAATGACAAAGACACACTTTTGAAGCTGGCCGATATTCACAATACCGAATGCTGACGATCGGTTTTAAGATGTGCGTTCCCGTAAGGATTGTGGTCAGCACGCACAAGAGGAAACCGGACACATTGAGGACCATAGAAATAAATAACTGAAATAAAAATATAAACATTTTTTTTAAATGTTTAATTTTTAAATAAAATAAATAACTGAAAAAAATTTTAAACTTAAAATGAAGAAATTAAAATGAAAAAATTTTTTTAAATAAAATTTTTAAATAAAATTAAATTAAAAAAAAATTTTAAAATAAAATTAAAAACATTAAATTTTTTTTTTTTTAATCAAATAAAAAAATCAAATAAGAAATTGATAAAAAAAATTCAAATTAAAACATCAAATGAAAACATTCAAATAAACAAATTTAAATAAAAAATGTAAACAAAAAAAATAAAATAAAAAAATATAAAATAAAAATAACTGTATGGTAAAAACTTAAAATCAAAAGTTAATAACTTTAAAAAATAATAAAAATCAAAAAATAATAAATAAATAAATATACAAAAAATGAAAGATTTAAAATAATATACTTTATAAATGTTCAATTTTTAAATAAACATTTAATAGAAAAAATAACTAAAATATTTTCATTAAAATGAAACATTTTTGTAAACAAAATTAAAAATAAAATTAAATTAAAAATAAAATTATAAATTTTAAAAAAATAAAATTAAAAACATTAAAGTAAAAAAAATTAAATTTAGAAAATTAAATAAAAATTATATTTAAAAAATAAAATTAAAAATAAAATTAAATTAGAAATGAAATTATAAATTAAAAAAAAATTAAATTAACAAGCCGCGCGTGCGTGGTCCCCCTCTGTATGTGACTCGATGTGGTGAGTGTAAAATGCAATAAATTTTGGCAATTTGGGGCATTTTTTTTACCCCCCTTTGACCCCCTGGGGGCGCGAACCAGAATTTTTCTGAGGTCAAGGATGCTCATTTTATATCCAGAACAATTGCCTCTACATTTTGGCCAAGTTTCAGAAAAATTGAATAGATAAATCAAACGTTATGGGAGAAAAGGGTAATTTTTTGCCATTTTAGGGGGCTTTTGACCCCCTGGGGGCGCTAACCAGATTTTTTCCAAGGTCAGCGATACTTATTTTCTATTAGGAACAATTGCCTCCACATTTTGGCCAAGTTTCAGAGAAATTGAATGGATGGATGAAAAGTTATGGGGGAAAAAATGTCATTTTTTGCCATTTTTGGGCCTTTTGACCCCCTGGGGGGCTAACCAGATGTTTTTTCAAAAATACAATGGATGGTTGCGGAGAAAAATCCGGACGGATGGACGGACGGACGGATGGACAGACGGACGGAAATGCGTCAAAACATAGGTCTCCCGATTTTATAAATCGGGGGACCAAAAATATTAAAGTAAAAAAAAATTAAATTTAAAAAATTAAATTTAAAAAATTATATTTAAAAATAAAATTTTTAAAATTTAAAAATTGAAATAAACAAATTAAATGTAAAAAAATAAAAAAAATGAAACAAAATTGAAAACAAAGATTAAAAATAAATAACTTTAAAAAAATAATAAACATTGAAAAATAATAAATAAATAAATAAAAAAATATCCAAAAAATGAAAAAATTAAAATAAGATATTTCGTATTCGAACTCTTATAGAATTGGAAAATGTGAAGTAACTCAGCAGAGATGATGAGCAAAAAGACTAAGATCAAAGTGTAGCATCTGTTCTGATACTACACTTCATCTCTTCTATCAACGAAGGAGAAATCCTTCTAGACTGAGAATTTTTTTTTTTGTCCTAATCCAGAATGCATTTTTTAGGGGAGCTGCGTTTTTCCCACTATCCACTCATTCATGGAGTATTGATTTACTCCTCTCCAGGAGTTAGGCACAAGGCCAGTTTTTATCTTACTCCCACAAGTAAGATGTGACCCAAGGTCGGGTCGGGAAAGTGGGGTGTAAAAATTGCCTGGGCAACCCCGTCGGCATTCCCTGGTAGGGGCGCCTCAGGCAGTAAACAATAAACTTACTCCTCTCCAAAGAGGGGAGGCGAAGCCTGGGAGGGTGGACCTAGAACTGCAGAGGACAGACCCATAGACCGGCGTAAATCAAGCCCCGAAGGCCAAGACAATACAAGTCTATGGGGTGCAGTATCCATCGGAACAGATACTACACTTTGATCTTAGCCAAAATGCCAAGAAGGGTAATTTTGCTATATTTATCTACCTCCCACAAGGCAAGATGTGACACAAGGTCGGGAAAGTGGGATTAGATAAGCCAGCGCTCGAGAGGTGAGTATTCTGGTCATTTAAAAATTGCCTGGGCAGCCCCGTCGGCATTCCCGGTAGGGTGCCTCAGACAGTAAGCAATAAACTTACTCCTCCCCAAAGAGGGGAGGCGAAGCCTGGGAGGGTGTACCTCCTAGAACTGCACAGGACCAACAACCCCCAATAGACCGGCGTAAATCCAGACCCAAAGGCCCGGACGATAATGGTTTATTAGGTGGGGTAAAAATACCCCTCTGGTTGAAGAAGTTTCATTTTTAGTTGTTGACAGAAAGGAGGTTTGTCTTAGCAGCATTAAATGTTACCATCCATTTATGACCCCATTCCACTACAGACTGGAGGTCACTTTCTAAGGATTCAGCCGTTATCCTGTATCTCTACAAAGCCACCATCCGCCCATGCATGGAGTATTGTTGACACATCTGGGCTGGTGCATCATCCACTAGTCTCTCCCTCTTAGACAAGGTCCAAAAAAGAGTCGCCAACTTAATAGGTCCCTCACTATCCACCAAGCCCCAGCCCCTGTCCCATCGCCACAATTGTGCATCCTTGTGCTTGCTTTACAAGTACTTCAATGGAATGTGCTCCAATGAACTTGCTGCTCTGCTGACCCCTCGACGTAAATACACTCGAATAACCCGACAATCAGCTAAATCCCATCTATTTACTGTGGAGGTCCCCAGATGCCGGAGAGCCTTCTACTCCAATAGCTTCTTTCCTCGAACTGCTGGCCCTTGGAACTCCCTCACTGCTCCCTGTTTCCCCAACTGTACCGACATGCAAAAATTTAAAACTAATGTGAACCATCATCCCGCTGCACAGCTCCCAATTGAGGATGACCCCCCTAAACTTTCACCCTAATTCTCAGTAACCCCTTATGTCTACAGTGGCAACTTGTCTTGTTTGGGGTGAACTAAGTTAAAAAATTAAAAAAACGTAATATCTATCTATTTATCTATCTCACATATAAAGTTATTTTGTTGGATTTTCAAAGTCAGACCCTTTCAAATGACAAATAAAACTTTGTTTATGACCATCCAATTTTCATTTGTTATAAGTTAAAAGCAAAACAAAAAAAACAAAAACTATCTCTGACCAGGTCTTTATTTACCCCTCTTTCTCTCAAGTCCATTCTATCACTTCCTTGGGCTTCCCCTGTGAACCGACCCTGCTACCTCAACTGTTCTACATCTAACTCAGCAACTATTATCCATTCTAAGTTGAAAAAAAAAAAAAAAAAAAAAGAAAATTTTAAATAAAAAGTTAAAAATTGACCTTGTGTCTAACTCTGCCCTCGTGGGGAGGCAAGTAAATAGGGACTACCTTTGTAAACCATTGAAGAAAGAAAAGGGAGGGCAGCGAAAGTGGCTAGTCTCTCTCTACTCTATCGCCATTTCCATCGAAGGTGCTCGACTGAGCTCCAATCTCTGGTTACCCCTTGTAAGACATTCACAGCAAGAATTCGGTTTTCTACCACCATGTGCCACCATGGGAAAAGAACTTCCTTTCCTCCATGTGCAAAACTTCCATGGACAGAGCTTCTTTTCAAGGTCTTCGGAACACATTACCACGGGACTGCTTCTCTGCAGGTGACAACATAGTCGTCTTCAAGTCCAATGTCGACAAATACTTACGGATAATGAAGTGATTAAATACGATAAGAGCGTTATCTTTGAAAAGCCATGGCTTAAAGGTCATTTTGTATGTGTATTCCTTGTTTGAACACTTGATGAATTAATGAATCTGTAATTTAATTTATACATATTTTCTTAATAATTAATTAATATTCAATTATTACTGGTCAAACCTTCCGACGATAAGAGCGTTATCTTTGAAAAGTCATGGCTTAAAGGTCATTTTGTATGTGTATTCCTTGTTTGAACACTTGATGAATTAATGAATCTGTAATTTAATTTATACATATTTTCTTAATAATTAATTAATATTCAATTATTACTGGTCAAACCTTCCGACGATAAGAGCGTTATCTTTGAAAAGCCATGGCTTAAAGGTCATTTTGTATGTGTATTCCTTGTTTGAACACTTGATGAATTAATGAATCTGTAATTTAATTTATACATATTTTCTTAATAATTAATTAATATTCAATTATTACTGGTCAAACCTTCCGACGATAAGAGCGTTATCTTTGAAAAGTCATGGCTTAAAGGTCATTTCGTACGTGTATTCCTTGTTTGAACACTTGATGAATTAATGAATCTGTAATTTAATTTATACATATTTTCTTAATAATTAATTAATATTCAATTATTACTGGTCAAACCTTCCGACGATAAGAGCGTTATCTTTGAAAAGCCATGGCTTAAAGGTAATTTTGTATTTGTATTCCTTGTTTAAACACTTGAGGAGTTAATAAATCTGTAAACTATGCAAATTTTATCTATTTCATCACTTCGTTATCCGTATGTAAATGCTCTATCTAATATATTGAGCTTCACTGTATCTCGATAGGATCTAAGAATGATATCTTATCGTCAGAGGAGAGGAGACAGATACATTGGTAAGGCAGAGATTACCAAAATGTCAATATTTGAAAAGGTATGTAATATAAAGTGTAATGAGTCATGTTTGTAATTTCTTTTACCAATTGTCTACTCTCCTCCGACGATAAGATATAATTCTTTGAAAAGCCATGATTTAAGGAATAATAACATTTCTCTTATCTCTTACCATCAGTGCCATTGGTGTCAAGCTCAGGTGTTTACATTCCGGCTATCTTCAGCTTTGTTGTTTTTCGTTGAAACCAATGGTACTGATGTTATACTGACTGGACTATTTCTTCTATATGTACCAGTGTATTGTGTTCTCCCCCCCCCCCCCCCAAATGCTGCTAACATATCAATCGGTGACTCTTTCTGTCAGTCGATGTTTCTCTACGACGAGCTTTTTAATTTTTTCTCGGACTTTCTGTAAGACGTGTTGCTGAAGGCGCTGATGAAGAGACGTTTTAGATTAGCTTTATTAATTTATAAAATAAAATAAAGTATTTCCAAAATGTTTTGGAAACGATCGTACACCATACTGGACTTGATGTTCTAATTCTTGGAACAATTGTAATGTTTTAATTCATTGAATGTTTATATATATATATATATATATATATATATATATATATATATATATATATATATATATATATATATATATATATATATATATATATATATATAGGCAAACGTTGTTGAATAGCACGGAGTGTTTCTGCTTTGTGATCTTTTTTTAAATTTTTTCCATCTTCCGAATGGTCAACTTCGTACCTCGATCAAACTGGTGTATGAAGTTTCCGTAGTTTTGTTGTTCCATCTTCTTTGCGAGTACTTTCGATTTGATATCCTCAAATCATCTTCAGGCGTGTTAGTGTGAAAAAAGAATATGTATTTATAGAATGTAAAGAGAGGAAAAGAGTATGTCTTTACTTTTTATTTTATTTATTTATTCTATTTATTCGTTTATTTTTTTTTTTTTATTAATTTATTTATTTATATTTATTTTTTTATTTCATTTTTATTTTTTTATTCATACAACTTAAAAAAAAATTTTTTTTAAAAGGAGCGTCTAAAGTATTGAAAAGTTACAAGGGCGTGATTATGTTCGAAGGGGTGTGAAGTTAGAGTTTGATTTCTTAAGCGCAAAAAAAAATATATAAAATAAAATAAAATAAAATAAAATAATAATTAAAATAATCATATATATATATATATATATATATATATATATATATATATATATGAGGAAAAAAGAAACAATGGTTCGGACAAAATATAAAAATAAACATGGAATAAAGGATAAGCAATTCAACAACTGACAAAAATAAACTCAAAAACTCATGTTGTATAGTTCTACCGAAATATTTCAGGCGTTTAAAATACGACCATTATCAATCGGTTGATGAACTTTAATTGTTTAATTATTTTAAACGACTGAAATATTTCGGTAGAACTATACAACATGAGTTTTTGAGTTTATTTTTGTTAGTTGTTGAATTGCTTATCCTTTATTCCATTTTTATTTTTACACACACACACACACACATATATATATATATATATATATATATATATATATATATATATATATATATATGATTATTTTTATTTACACAGACATGTACAAAATCTGCGACACTGGCATGTCGATATTATCGATCAACAGCTATTATAAAACTGAGATCTCATCAGGCAGAGTTAGAATCCGATCTTAACCTTAGATCATATTTGGAAAGAACCAAATATGATCTAAGTCTGTGTAAATAAAAATAATCATATATAAAAGCTCTATTTGATATTGAGCACTTTTTATAAACCCGGTTGAAATTCTTTGGATTACTATCCTGTGGATGTTTTACCTGGATTATTATTATTATATATATATATATATATATAATCAATAAATCAGTCAATGGAAAATCATAAGCGCACAAGTGGGAGAAAAAATAATAATAGTAGTGATAAATATATATATATATATATATATATATATATATATATATATATATATATCTTTCGAATCTAGCCAGGTTCAACCACGCTGGTGTGTCGTAAAGGACGAAACACTTGTCCAAGGATAATTAAATTTAAATTTATATATATATATATATATAATCGGGTTGGGTTTGTGTGTCTTCTGTGCAATGCAAGTAAATTGCGCTTATGGGGGAGGGGGGGGGGGTAATAGTCCAACAGAGAGTGGGGTAGGGGGTGAACTTTTCTGAAAAAGTCTGTCGATTTCACAACAGACCAATTCCCAGGATTTGTTGAACAGAAACTGGGTCAATGTGTGCATGAAAAAGAGAGGAAAGAAAGGGGTGCGAGGAGGCGCGAGGGGTGCGAAAGAGTGGCGGGAGGGGGAGGGGAATTACCCTGGTTGGGACAGCACGGTTTTGTTCAGTATAAAAGGAGGAGGGAGGGGCGGGTAACGGTTCTTCCTGAGAGAACCAGGACTAGGATTTAACTACCCTCCACCCCCCACACTCAAATAAATTATCTCTTCCCTTCTCAGTAACCCTACTATCAGAAATCACATCCTTACCAAACACACACACACTATATATATATATATATATATATATATATATATATATATATATATATATATATTTATATATATATATATATATATATATATATATATATATATATATAGTGTGTCAGGTTATATATGAAAAAAAAAATCAAATAAAGTGCTCGATCATATAAGAGAGCTAATATAATTTATTTAGATACTGTATATTACATATTTCAGCAATGTACCGCGGTTTCATCCAAAAGGACAGATGTCTAAATCTGCCCTTTTGGAAGAAACCGCGGTACATTGCTGGAATATGTAATATACAGTATCTAAATAAATGATATATATATATATATATATATATATATATATATATATATATATATATAATATTTGTTATTGTTTATTATCTATGTACTTATACGTTTCGTCCTTTATAATCGTGACTCATCAGTATAGAGATATGACTATTCACTACCGGTCATGCGATTCGAAACCCCGGATTCCGAGTATTTTACAACTCAAATCCCGACATCTAGAACCACTGGGCCAGCACTGAATAGCGAAAAAACAGTGATAATTTTAACACTTTATCCGGATGGATATATATATATATATATATATATATATATATATATATATATATATATGTATATCTTTTTTTCTTTTAATCTTCATCACCGCCCAAATAATATCAATTTATTTTGATTGCACGTTGATTTTAGAACGGATACGTTTGATTAAAAATGCATTTATATATATATATATATATATATATATATATATATATATATATATATATATATATATATATACATATATATATATACATATATATATATACATATATATATATATATATATATATACATATATATATATACATATACATATATATATATATATATATATATATATATATATATATATATATATATACATTGGAGTTTGGATTACCTACTAGACACCATCCTCGAGTGTCTACAGTCTCTCTGTACAAGGGTTTGTCAGGACAACCTGACATGAGGATACTTCACCCTACAAGTAAACCCTGATCAAATATTCAAAATAACATAGTATTCGAAGCCCAAATAAGATTCCCTCAGCACGGCTATACACTGGCCCATACGAGGAATGGTCCACCTTATTCTAGTGATTTTTCCTCAAGTAACATCACTTAGCTGGATATTCCACCAGACCTGATGAATACTTGTCCTGGAATCCGATACGACCAAGTGACCAAAAGAAAGATATGCTATAACATAATAAACTGGTCAATTGGGGAGAGGAAAATTAATATTCTTCATTTCTTTATTAACTCAACATTTGAGAGATAAAAGAGATTTTTAAAAGAATATTCAAATATCTATGTATCTTATATAGAGATTAAGTGTTAGCCCCAGAAAGTTGCTCCTTGATTTCGGAGAACTTCGACTGAAGTAAAATAAAATTTATATATATATATATATATATATATATATATATATATATATAAGTTTTGCGTACAACAGAATCGTAGGATAAATTTCAGAGGAAACATTTTTTAATCAATGAAACGGGCGGGTGAAAAAAAAAGAAGAAAATTGCTAAAATTTTCTGTAAGGCCTTATCGTCTGACCCTCTAAGAGGAAACGTCAGAATGATAAATTAAAAACTAAGAAAATCGAATGAGATATGAGGGGAAATTTGTTTAAGTTGGAGAAAACGATTGAGAGAAATAAAAAATTTAAAAAAAAAAAAAAAAAAGGGTAAATCTCTCAACGTTATGGTGGCTTTGAATCATTAAAGATCTCCAACTGATGCTTCAAAATCTTTTGTCTACACAGGCTAGGTCGAGAATTGTTAATAACTAACGCCTCAATAATATTGAGATGGTAGTTCGACATGGCACTGTGTAAAACAGAAAACCACCCATCGGAATAGTTGTCAGAACAACTATTTGTACCAACCAGGTGATTACCGATGGCTGATTCCTGTGCTTGAAAGTTCCCGGATGATCTTGAAACCTTGTGTAAACGAATGTATATATATATATACATACATAGCAATGTATATAAATTGACAGATCAAAGTTATATGATGTCGTAATTTAATTTATTGTCAGTTTCGAAGCAAAGAAAAGCTAATTCCTGGAAACACGTGTTAGCTTTTCTTTGCTTCGAAACTGACAATAAATAACAGTATGAGATTACTTTGATCTGTGAATTTATTTATTTTTTTATAGATCGATAACACATTTTTAAATAACAATTCAAACGCTTGCATATTGAGCTTTATTTTGGTCTGGAATTTGATTTGCATAAGAATCGATCTGAAAATATATATAAAACAATTTATATATATATATATATATATATATATATATATATATATATGCTGCGGTATTTCAATGTTTTGACACCGGTTTTTCCCGTTTTTTCGTCCCACTCGGTCTTTTATTGTTGTCTTCTGAAAATGAAAGTTTTTCTTTCGAAAATTTAAGATTACCCTTTGCCGAACTGTTACTTACCAGACAGTATTTACTATTTTGGTATTTAATCAGTTTTTCGTGAAATTATTAATAAATCGTTTTGAGTTTCACTTTCTCCCTGCGTTTATTTCTTTTCACTTTTCCATCTTACGGCAACCACATCGCATTGCTATAGCCTCGGACGGCTAATCTGCACTTACATTTACCAGCAATGCTTCAAGCAAACTACAATCTCCTTATATATATATATATATATATATATATATATATATATATATATACCTTTCTCTATCTATCTATCTACCTATATATATATATATATATATATATATATATATATATATATATATATATATATATATAATATAAAATGAAGTAATAAAATAAGGTGTCAATCAAATTTTATTAGAATTCAAAGTTCAAGCAAAGTATCCTTAACTCATGAGTGTTCAAAGATAATTCTTCTCTTCAGAGGACCATTACCGCAGTTATACTACTACAGGTAATAAAATTACGCTTTGAAAATATATAAAATTATATACACAAATACATAAAAATACATAACATCAAACATATCAATCCAAAAACATACTTTTTGTTGAATCCATACAGTCCATCCAGGTCATATAATTTTATATATTTTCAAAGCGTAATTTTATTACCTGTAGTAGTATAACTGCGGTAATGGTCCTCTGAAGAGAAGAATTATCTTTGAAAACTCATGAGCTAAGGACTTAAGGATACTTTGCTTGAACTTTGAATTCTAATAAAATTTGATTGACACCTTATTTTATTACTTCATTTTATATTATAATATTAATGCTCTATCCAGTATATTGAGCTTCAGTTTTTTATCCGGATGTTTCACTAATTATAAGATATTAGTTGACGCTTATATCTTTTGTTGGATTGCTTCATATATATATATATATATATATATATATATATATATATATATATATATATATAGCATAATATAAAATGAAATAATAAAATAAGGTGCGAATCAAATTGTATTAGAATTCAATGTTCAGGCAAAGTAGATATTCAACGACTTTAGTGTGGATTTCTTATCGGGGAGAAGAGGTTCTGTTTACTTGGCTTGCGGGAGAGTGATTACCTTTATTCATTGGAATAATTTTTATCGGACCCGGAAGAAAAAATGGCCGAATACATCAGGTCAGTTTAATTTTATTCGCATTGGATTTAGCGGAGCTTTCATTTAACCAGGAAGTTATGGTTTGCACTACTCCGATCAGCTCATAAGAACCCTGAATTTTGAACATCATAACATTCAACACCAAGTGAGTTTTCTGAACTTTTCATATTGATTTGGTTTCTTTATCGTTTTATTAATTTGTATACACCTTGGATACATTTTTCACTGTCATTTACTGCATCGATTGCAAACAGATTTCCCGCCTGGATAATTTTTTCGGTTTTGGACTACCATTCACCACCTGGATGACTTTTCAATCGACCTCTTGGATATCTTTACTGAATATGTTTTAAATTGTATGACTTGGATGAACTGTATAGCTTTAACAAAAAAGTATGTTTTGGGCTGATATATTTGATGTTTTATATACTTTTATGTATTTTTATATATTTTCAAAGTTTAATTTTATTATCTGCAGTAATGTCATTGCAGTAATGGTCCTCTGAGGAGAAGAATTTTCTTTGATAACTCATGAGTTAAGGACTTTAAGGTACTTTGCCTGAACATTGAATTGTAATAAAATTTGATTCGCACCTTATTTTATTCTTTCACTTTATCTATTGCTATTAATGCTCTATCCAGTATATTGAGCTTCAGTTTTATCCGGATGTTCACTAATTAAAAGATATTAGTTTTTTCCATCTATTCTAACTATATTAATATCTAAACAGGTTGTGCTTATTTAATTCTATGATGCGACATTTTATTTACCTCCCCAGGAGGTTAGGCACAAGGCCAGTTTTATCTTACTCCCACAAGTAAGATGTGACCCAAGGTCAGGTCGGGAAAGTGGGGTTTGAAAAGCCAGCGCCCGAGAAGGTGAGCACTCTGGCCATTAAAAATTGCCTGGGCAGCCCCGTCGGCATTCCCTGGTAGGGGTGCCTCAGGCAGTAAGCAATAAACTTACTCCTCCCCAAAGAGGGGAGGCAAAGCCTGGGAGGGTGGACCTCCTTGAACTACACAGGACCGTCCCATAGACCGGTGTAAATCAAGCCCCGAAGGCCAAGACGATACCAGTTTATGGCTCGTATCAATGATACGACATTTTATTTACCTCCCCAGGAGGTTAGGCACAAGGCCAGGTTTATCTTACTCCCACAAGTAAGATGTGACCCAAGCTCGGGTCGGGAAAGTGGGGTTTGAAAAGCCAGCGCCCGAGAAGGTGAGCACTCTGGCCATTAAAAATTGCCTGAGCAGCCCCGTCGGCATTCCCCGGTAGGGGCGCCTCAGGCAGTAAGCAATAAACTTACTCCTCCCCAAAGAGGGGAGGCGAAGCCTGGGAGGGTGGACCTCCTAGAACTGCACAGGACAGACCCATAGACCGGCGTAAATCAAGCCCCGAAGGCCAAGACGATACCAGTTTATGGCGCGTATCGATGATACGACATAAGATTCTGAAATACCGTACATATAGTAGACTGCAAACACCCACAAACACATTTAGGTCTCCCTAATTTGCATATTTATTTCATACACAGCTTCTAATTAATTGATATTCTGTTATATATATTTGTAATCAAGCATTGTCATATTTTCTTATATATACGCAGTATTTTCGACAATAGCAAAACGTCTGATGTCGCCGAAACGCCGAGAACAGATACTACACTTTGCTTTTAGCCAAAAGGCTAAGTTATTTACCCGCAGGAGGTTAGACACAAGGTCAATGTATATTTTAGTTACCTTCTATCTTTTTGACTTTTATATATCGAGATTTAAACAAATTGTATTGAAAAATTTAACCCTTATTGCAACTTATTTGAATGTTCTAAATGTCTACAGATCGATTTCTATAACACACACACAAACATTGACTTTTATATATCGAGATTTAAACAAATTGTATTAAATTTATTATAAATTGAATCAAGTGTACTGTTTACGAAACCTCTCTCTAATGAATAAGAATATATTTTCTACAAGATGTGCACCGTTTCTATTTACTTACCTCCCCACTAGGGGAGAGTTAGACACAAGGTCAGTTAATAGAGGTTGGTTGGAAGAAAATTTTTTTAAATGCCTCGGTCTAGAAAGATTTCTCCTTCACGAGTCGAGTGCAGCAAAAAGTCATTTACTTCTAGTAAGTTAGACACAAGGTCAATGTATTTCTTAGTTACCTGCTCTCTAGGAGGCTTGACACAAGGTCAGGTGTGGTTAGCCAGCACACTAGGATTAGCGGCTCTGGCCTACAAAAATGTTTGAGAATACCCGTCGGTATTCCCCGGTAGAGACACTTCGGGCGATTAATAATAAACTAACCCATTCTCAAAGAGAAGGTAAAGCCTGGGAGGGTAGACCCCCTAGAACTGTACAGGACAATACCTACAGAGTGTAGCATCCATCGGAACAGATACTACACTTTGATCTGAGCCAAAAGGCCAAGGAGGTATTTATTTACTCCTCGCGGAGTCAGGCACAAGGCCAGTTTTATCTTACTCCCACAAGTAAGATGTGACCCAAGATCGGGTCGAGTAAGTGGGGTTAAAAGCCAGCGCTCGAGAAGGTGAGCACTCTGGCCATTAAAAATTGTCTGGGCAGCCCCGTCGGCATTCCCCTGTAGGGGCGCCTCAGGCAGTAAGCAATAAACTTACTCCTCCCCAAAGAGGGGAGGCGAAGCCTGGGAGGGTGGACCTCCTAGAACTGCACAGGACAGGCGTGCAGTATCCATCGGAACAGATACTACACTTTGATCTTAGCCAAAAGGCCAAGGAGGTATCTAAGGTTTTATTTATCTCCCTTCCCACAACAATAAGATGTGACACAAGGTCGGGAATTATTATTTATTTACTTTCAGGAGGTTAGACACAAGGTCAGGTGTGGTTAGCCAGCGCACTTGGATTAGCATTCTGGCCTACAAAAAATGCCTGAGCAGCCCCGCCGGCATTCCCCGGTAGGGACCCCTCAGACGATTAGCAATAAACTAACCCCTTTTCAAAAAGAAGGTAAAGCTTGGGAGGGTGGACCTCCTAGAACTGAATGAAAAATGATTTAATCTATTATTGTATCATCTTTTAATGGAGGTGGGTAGTGAAGTATCGGTTCTATTCTTATAAGACCGTCCTCCCAGGAATTACCTCCTCTCCTTTTTTTGGGGGGGGGGGTAGGAGGGGGGGGGGGTAGTATAGTATGTGTTCGTTCCTCATTATTCCATCCTTCCATGATCATCTTCTCCGTTTGGGGGGGGGGGGGGGGGGAGAGGGGTTAGTGTACTATCTGTTCTGTTGTCATGATATCATCCTCCCAGGCATTAACCCCCTTCTTTTGGGGGGTCAGTGTAGTATATGTTCGTCCACCATGTTATATCATCTTCCTTGTCTAGCTAAAATATGCGACGTGACCGCTCTACAGCTAATGGGCTGACCGGTCAGTTGAATAACCACATTCTTGACCACGTATGCATTTATGTATCTGTGTACTTGTGTACGTGTGCACGTGTCTGTCTGTGTCTACCTGTATGTGTATCTTCCACAGATGTGAAGGGTGAATGGAAAAAGAAAAAAATTAAATTGAGATTAATGTTCCAACCTGACGGTCACGTGTGTGTGTGTGTGTGTGTGTGTGTGTGCGGAGAGCAACACAAAAAAAAAATCAACTTTTTTTCCAATCAGTTTCAACTAAAGTCGTTGTAGCGGTTGCCGTGAGAGAGATAACAGCAAAACACACAAAAAGAAACGCAATTTGGTTTTGGCCATGTTTATAAAGAATGGAATGAGAGTTCCTGGGTGAGTAGATGTAGAACAGTTGAGGTAGCAGGTTCGGGTTCACAGGGGAAGGCCAAGGAAAGAAGTGATAAGAATGGGCTTGAGAGAAAGAGGGGTGAATAAAGACCTGGTGTGAGATAGGTTGGTTTGGAAGTCAATTTCTAAAAGCCGTCCAACACATGCCAGCATGTGAAACGGACGTGAAGAAGAAGAAGAAGAAGAATGAAGAAAAGAAAAAGAAAAAGAAGAAGAAGAAAAAGAAGAAGTAAAAGAAGAAAAAGAAGAAAAAGAAGAAGAAGAAGAAGAAGAAGAAGAAGAAGAAGAAGAAGAAGAAGAAAAGGGGAAAGAAGAAGAAAAAAGAAGAAAAAGAAGAAGAAAAAAGAAGAAAAAGAAGAAGAAAAAAGAAGAAAAAGAAGTAAAAGAAGAACAACAATAACAAGAAGAAGAAGAAGAAAAAAAAAGAAGAAAAAGAAGAAGAAGAAAAAGAAGAAGAAAAAAGAAGAAGAAAAAGAAGAATAAGAAAAAGAAGAAGAAGAAAAAAGAAGAAGAAGAAGAAGAAGAAAAAAGAAGAAGAAGAAGAAGAATGAAGAAAAAGAAAAAAAAGAACAAGAAGAAAAAAGAAGAAAAAGAAGAAGAAGAAGAAGAAGAAGAAAAAAAAGAAGAAAAAAGAAGAAGAAGAAGAATGAAGAAGAAGAAAAAAGAACAAGAAGAAGAAGAATGAAGAAAAAGAAAAAGAAGAAGAAGAAATGAGAAAAAGAAGAAGAAGAAAAAAGAAGAACAAGAAGAAAAAAGAAGAAAAAGAAGAAAAAGAAGAAAAAGAAGAAGAAAAAGAAGAAGAAGAGACTGACTTCTATACATTAGACAGTGTCAATATTTTCCTTCTTCCTTTCAGCTCTGTTTAAGCCAATTTAATGTGTCTTCTGGTTGTTTGTAAAAAAAATTATTTTTAAATTGATAAAGATCGATATGGCATTCAAGGCGTACCACAAAATCGATGACGTCATCATTATTTGCGTACTTTACATAAGATACTTAAATGCGTTTTTAATTCTTTGTTTTAAATCTCCCATAAAATAAAATTATATATATATATATATATATATATATATATATATATATATATATAGAGAGAGAGAGAGAGAGAGAGAGAGAGAGAGAGAGAGAGAGAGAGTGTCAGGTTGTATATGAAAAGAAATCAAATAAAGTGCTCGATCATATAAGAGAGCTAATATAATTTATTTAGATACTGTATACGGAGATTTACTAAAGATGTCTATATCTGCCCTTTTGGATGAAACCGCGGTACATTGCTGAAATATGTAATATACAGTATCTAAATAAATGTATATATATAATATATATATATATATATATATATATATATATATATATATATATATATATATATATATAGGAAGTTTATAGAAATGTGATACTTAGAAGGCAATACAATGCAGAGGTGTGATGGATAGACGCAAGTTGGAGCAAAATAAGACATATAATGATGGAACAAATTATATGTCTTATTTGCTCCAACTTCGCTCATCAACGCAAATCTGAACAACTACGAAGATTTACTGACAACTGTAAGAAAAAGAAAGCTTGGATGGTATGGTCACGTGACAAGGGGCAGTGGTCTCTCCAAAACCATCCTGCAGGGAGCAGTGCAAGGCAAGAGAAGGAGAGGTAGACAACACAAAAGATGGACGGACAACATCAAAGAGTGGACGGGCTACAACTTCGCTACAACCCAGTCCATTGCCCATGACCGGCAGAAGTGGAGACAGCTGGTGTGGAGTTCATTGGTGCAGCGCCCCTACGACCCAGGAGGGGGTTAAGGGACCAAGTCAAGTCAAGTTTATTCAAAGCAAAATCTTTCACGGTTCTTCCTGTCTAGTAGTATATTGACGCGACTCCGCCATTTTCGTCAACGCTGCAGACATTGAAAAAAAAAAACCCAAAAAACGCAAAACTTAAAGACGCAGAACAACTAAAGACCGACCTAAAGTGTCGCATACGTAAATTATTGATTTAAAACATGACAAATACAACTCATATGTTTTCATCTAACATCTAAAGTTATCTTGTCGGATTTTAGAAGTTGGATCTATAGGGACCGCCAAAGCGTACCACGAAACTGATGACGTCATCATTATTTGCGTACTTTACATAAAGATGCTTACATGCGTTTTTAATTCTTTGTTTTAAATCTCCCAAAATAAAGTTTATATATATATATATATATATATATATATATATAGGAAATTGTTTTAAAGTAAAATAGTTTATTTAAAGATTAAATTTTCGAACTGGGAAAGAAACCAATTCTTTATCTTGAGATTTTAATACGAAATTCGTTTTTTTCTACAGCGGGGCGGCGGGGGGGGGGGGGGCTATCGTTTACACTTTTTATTTATGAATTCAAGGATGTTTTACCCAAAAGTGTTTCCCAATAAAAAGAAAAGGTAAATCTGATGTGTTTCTTTTTTAAAGACTCTTTCGTTTTATATAACATTAAAATTTCGATCGATCAGAATATATTTTGTTCAGATTTCATAAAATGAAATAACGGGGGAGGGAATCACGTACAAAAAATATTTTCCTTAATATATTTTACAAAAAAAAAAGTATCGAAAATTTCTTGAAAATCTGACCATTACTTGATTTTTTGCTCGATTCATTAAACACACGGGTGTTAGCGCATAAAAATTGATCACTGCATAGGAACGTTGTTTTAAGGCGTCAATAAAAGTACACACGTTTTTAGTTTCTCATTTTCATCATTTTCGTACGATGAAAAAATTATTAAAAAATCATCAGCATTTTATTTTATGTTTCTTCTGTTGAATGGTAAAAAAAGTTATGATGATAATATAAACTTATATTAAAATTACATCGTGTTACTTATGGGGGGGGGGATGGGGAAATTAAAAAAAAAATTTTTTTTAAACATAGTTCCCCCCAGACAAGGCAGGCTGCCACTGTAGGCGTAAGGGGCTACTGAGAAAAAAGAAAAGGGGAGAAGGTTGAGATCTGCGCAGCGAGATGTCTGTTTACATTAGTTTTAAATTTCTGCATGTCGGTACCGTCGGGGAAACAGGGGGCAGGGAGGGAGTTCCAGAGTCCAGAAGCACGAGGAAAGAAGCTTTTGGAGTAGAAAGCTCTTCGGCATCTGGGGGCCTCCACAGTGAATGGATGGTATTTAGTCGATTGTCGAGGGGAGCTTTGGAAGTCCCTAAAGATCGGCCATTTTGAATTTGTAAAACGTGTGTAAATGAATCTTGAAAAATTTCATATTTCACATTTCTGTTTTTTTGTTTTGTTTTGTTTTTTTTTTACTTATATTCACCCCAAACAAGGGGTCATGTTGCTACTGAGACGTAACGGGCTACTGTGATTAAGGGGACAGATTTTTTTTTTTTTATGGTGATGGGGTTTTATCACCAAAATCTTATGAGGGAGTGGGGGGGGGGGTGAAAAAAAACAGACAGAGATGAACTAAAACTTTATTATACCTGTTATTGTCATGGACTAGATTCAGACCCCAAATAAACCGAGAGAGAGAGAGAGAGAGAGAGAGATTGAGAGAGAGAGAGAGTGAGAGAGATATTGAGAGAGAGAAAAAAAGAGAGAGAGAGAGTGAGAAAGAGAGAGACAGAGAGAGAGAGATATTGAGAGAGAGAGAGAGAGAGAGAGAGAGTGAGAGATAGTGAGAGGAAGACAGAGAGGGGGAGAGAGATATTGAGAGATATTGAGAGAGTGAGAGAGAGATTGAGAGAGAGTGAGAGAGAGATATTGAGAGAGAGACAGAGAGAGATATTGAGAGAGAGAGAGATAGAGATATTGAGAGAGAGAGAGAGAGAGAGAGAGAGAGAGAGAGATATTGAGAGAGTGAGAGAGAGTGAGAGAGATATTGAGAGAGAGACAGAGAGGGAGAGGGAGATATTGAGAGAGAAAGAGAGATATATTGAGAGAGTGAGAGAGAGAAAGAGAGAGAGTGAGAGATAGTGAGAGGGAGAGAGATTGAGAGGGAGAGGTATTGATAGAGAGAGAGAGAGAGAGAGGAAAAAAGTTTATATTAATCCCCTAAATACCCTTGAATTGAAACCTTAAATTACAACAAACTTGACTGATCCCCAGGGGGTATCTCCCCTCCCCCTCCCCCCCCCACACACACACTTCATCTTTGCCAACTGACCCAGACCCGTTAATTCAATGCCTTTCACAACAAAAAAAATAAATAAATAAAATAAATAAATAAAATAAATAAATAAATAAATAAATAAAAATTGCTCACAAAGAAAGAGATGAAGTGAGGTGGAAGAGCGGGGGGGGGAGGGTAGATCCTATCTTGCCTAAGCCGCCATCTCTTTACTTACCTGTCTACCATACCTAAGCTGGCTGACTAAATAGGAGATATCTTCCGGGCTAACAAATATACCTGTTGTTGTCATGCGCGTACCTGCAGACCCCTAAATAAATCGAGAGATAGAGAGAGAGGGGAGGGGGGGGGGGGAGAGACGTTGATCCCCAAAAGATTTTCCCACAGTAGATTAAATAGAAGATTGCTCACCCGACATTAACAACCAGCCCCAGCCGACGCCCAGTTAAGCCCCACTCCCTTGGCAAAAGAAAAGAAATCTTTTAAGGGGCACAAAGAAAAAAAAGAAGCGGGGGGGGGGGGGGAAGAAAAAGAAAAAAAAATGAAACATAAAATGAAAAAAAATGTTGGGAAAAAAAAATGAAGAAAAAAAAATGAAGAAAAAAAATGAAAAAAAGAAATGGAAAAAAAAATGAAAAAAAAAATGTTGAAAATAAAATTAAAAAGAGAAATGGAAATCAATGAAAAAAAATGAAAAAAAATGAAAAAAAATGAAAAACGAAAATGAAAAAATTTTTTTTAAAGAAATGAAAAAAAAACAAAATGAAAAGAATAAATAAATTGTCTGAATTATTTTGATAACTCAAACTTGTTACTATTTTCATCTCGGTTGTTATTTTAACAACGTTTCGGCCGATGTAACCTCCAACCTTCTTCAGGAGCATCTTTTTAGAAAAAAAAAAATTTTTTTTTTTTTTACTGAGAGGTCACCAATTATCATAGCCCGAGGGCGAGGAGGGGCACCTGAGGATACGGGAGAAAGAGAGAAAGAGAGAGAGAGAGAGAGAGAGAGAAAAAAATAGAGGTAATTGTATTGGAATCGGGAATTTAGAAGAGAATCAGTAATTGTATTGTAATCGGTAATTGTATTGGAATCGGTAATTGTATTGGAATCGGTAATTTAGAAGAGAATCGGTAATTGTATTGGAATCGGTAATTGTTTTGGAAACGGTAATTGTATTGGAATTGGTAATTGTATTGGAATCGAGAATTTAGAAGAGAATCGGTAATTGCATTAGAATTGGTAATTGTATTGGAATCGTAATTGTATTGGAGTCAGGATTTAGAAGAGAATCGGTAATTGTATTAGAATTGGTAATTGTATTGGAATCAGTAATTGTATTGGAATCGGTAATTGTATTATAATTGGTAATTGTATTGGAATCAAGAATTTAGAAGAGAATCGGTAATTGTATTGGAATCAGTAATTGTATTGGAATCGGTAATTGTATTTGAATCGATAAGTGTATTGGAATCGGTAATTGTATTGGAGTCAGGATTTAGAAGAGAATCGGTAATTGTATTGGAATTGGTAATTGTATTGGAATCTTTGTCGATATTGAAATCTCCCTACTCTCTGGAGGTGTAGAAAAGTGGATCTTGCTTGATGAGTGGTGACCTTTCAGTCAAAGTGATGACCTTTCAGTGAAATAATAAAAACAAAGAGAGAATGGTAAACTTACCAACACCCGAGATCTTTTCCAAAACAAAATAATTACACAGAAACCAATAAGCATCACCTACAAAGAAAACAAAAAATACAATTAATTATTTACGGAAAAACGGAAGTTATGCGTATTTTATGTCTTTAAGACCCTTTAAAACACTCAAAATAAAATTGAAATTTGGGGAATATTTATTAATTGACGTCAATACCTATTGTTAAAATGGTGCTTTCACAGATTAGGGCCCATGCTAACTTTGACCCTGTCGTTGGGGTTTAGGGTTAGGGTTAGCGTGGATCCTAATCTGTGAAAGTACTGTTAAAATTTCGCAAAAAAACGGAGGTTAGGGTTAGGGTTAGCGTGGATCCTAATCTGTGAAAGTACTGTTAAAATTTCGCAAAAAAACGGAGGTTAGGGTTAGGGTTAGCGTGGATCCTAATCTGTGAAAGTACCGTTAAAATTTCGCAAAAAAACGGAGGTTAGGGTTAGGGTTAGCGTGGATCCTAATCTGTGAAAGTACCGTTAAAATTTCGCAAAATAATGGAGGTTAGGGTTAGGGTTAGCGTGGATCCTAATCTGTGAAAGTACCGTTAAAATTTCGCAAAAAAACGGAGGGGTCTGAATTTTCATAAAGGGCTTTCACCCTCTTTGCCCCCTTTGCGTAGAAATAAATTAAACAAAATATAGCACACTTTATGGCTAACACTTAGCAGCTGTGTTCCGAAATTCATGAGGAGAAATGAAGACCTGGCCCGAGAAAGGTATTAAAAGTTTATGGTGCTTTTTAGGAATAGATTTGCAGTCATGGCGTAGTTGTGATGTAAGCAGTTCCGACTACAAATGGAGAAAGCCGCATGAAGTTCTGAGTTTTACGGAAATATACAAATAAAAAAGGGCGCTGTTACTTCTTTTGCTATCCGACTACTTTTCAATCGATTAGAACCGAATAAAACCGACTTTTGATGAATTAAACCTAAAACTTAGGTTACGGTTAGTTTAGGGTTAGGGTTAGTTTAGCGTTAGTTTAGGGTTATTTTAGGGTTATTTTAGGGTTAGCCTAAAAAAACATTTCGGTTCGTATTGTGTAGAAGTACCAAAACAACTTAAATACGAGATAAAATCAACATTTTCTTGCGTTAAATAATTTCTTGGCAGAAAAAAAAAAAAAAATCTAATAATATATTGAGTTTGTTTGGTAAATTCTGTTGAAGTCTTCGGTGTAACTTGGAATTGATGACATAAGCACTGAAATCTTCTTGGATACCTATTCCTAAAAAGTACCAAGTTTATTTACATCCAATCATTTTAGCCTTGATAGCAATGACTCATTAGAATAAAAAATACTCCCATAATATTCTTCATCATTCACCTGACAATCCATCCATCTCATTAACCCTTATCCTCGAATCGCTTTTAGCCTTGATAAGTGGTGACTCATTAGTATAAAAAATACTTCCATAATATTCTTCATCATTCAACTGACAATCTATCCATCTCATTAACCCTTATCCTCGATTGGCTTTTAGCCTTGATAAGTGGTGACTCATTATTATAAAAAATACTTCCATAATATTCTTCATCATTCAACTGACAATCTATCCATCTCATTAACCCTTATCCTCGAGTGGCTTTTGGCCTTGATAAGTGGTGACTCATTAGTATAAAAAATACTTCCATAATATTCTTCATCATTCAACTGACAATCTATCAATTTTATTAACCCTTATCCTCGAGTGGCTTTTAGCCTTGATAAGTGGTGACTCATTAGTATAAAAAATACTCCCATAATATTCTTCATCATTCAACTTACAATCTATCCATCTCATTAACCCTTATCCTCGAATGGCTTTTAGCCTTGATAAGTGGTGACTCATTAGTATAAAAAAATACTCTCATAATATTCTTCATCATTCAACTGACTATCCACCCATCCCCATTGACCCTTATCCTCGAGTGGCTTTTAGCCTTGATAAGTGGTGACTCACTCGAAATGCCCAAAGACATAGAATAAATACATGAATTCAATTCTTCGGTAAAACACTTTCTCGGCGGAATCCGATTACCGTTTCTGAAGCCGAACTTACAGTCAATCTGGAATTAATAATGAAATCTAAACCAACTACAGATTTTTTAAATAAAACTTAAAACCTTATCAGCAGCAGCAGCACATCCCCCCCCGCCTCCACCGCCTCCACCCTCCTTAAAGACCAACACTTCTTCAATGGTGGCAACGTGGTAGTGTTAGAGCTATGCCCTCTGGAACCATAGCGGACAGGTCCACACCAAGCGGTATTAAGGCCGCTACCCAGCTAAGAAGGTTCTGGTTACGATTCCAGAGAAGCCAGCATCAGGATCCGTCATACTCTGGTAGTCTATGTCTCTACATCTGTGCCAAAGAAAAGATGTCCGGCTTGGAAACGCAAATCTAATTAATGAGGATAACAACACCGCTTTTGCGTATATGCATCCACCATTCCTTGGTGTGTTCTGGGCCAAGCCTTCCTCGACTTCGTATGCAACGGCTGGGCCTTGCTGTTTTGAGTGTCTGAGATGCTGCTGGCCTCTGGAACTCCCTCCCTGCTTCTTGTTTCCCCGACAGTACTGACATGCAGAAATTTAAAACTAATGCAAACAGACATCTCGCTGCGCAGATCCCAATTTAGGCTGACCCCCCCCCCCACCCCACCCCCAACCTTCTCCCCTTTTCTTTTTTCTCAGTAGCCCCTTACGTCTACAGTGGCGGCCTGCCTTGTTTGGGGTGAACTATGTTAAAAAAATTTTGGGAATCTTTTACGACGCTCAGCAGAGTAAAAACGCTAAAAAAACAAATATACAACAAATAAAAGTAACTGTAGGCTGTAAAAGTTATTTTCAAACTTGCCTGTGTGGTTTCAGCGACGGAGTCAGCACCCTAGGGTGCACTGGAATGCATCGGGGAGATCAGGCCCCACGTAGAAACAAGTGGAGATCTAAGAACTAGTACATATTTTCGACTGTCCAAGCCTTGGCCGAGAAACGGCGCCAGCCTGGCGGAAGAGAGCGTGTAAGTTGTCTGTAGCAATTATCCAGATACAATGGATGAGTTTGACCAGCTGAACAATTTGGTCATAGGTCTTTTAGATACGATGGATGTCAACTCGTTGGGTGGTCGCGCGGCCCCCCCCCCCCCCCCCCGGGAAGAGAGGGAATAAGTCTTTTGGTCACCCCCCCCCTCCCCCATGGTAGAGAGAGAGGGAGAACGGGTCCTTTACGGTGACAGGAAAGAAAACAACCCAACGAGAGAGAGAGAGAGGGAGAGGGAGAGAGAGAGAGAGTATGAGTTGTACGCTTTTCGTCTTTGTGATTTTGAGGCGAAAAGGCGATCACAACGAGTTAGAACCGAGATCCCGGCCGAGCTGGTCGTGATTCCCTCGGATCCCGAGGGAGCCGTTGCCCCGGGCTCCACCATCGTTTTCCAACAGAGATTAACGTCTCAATTAATACCAACAGTCGTAAGAGTCCACACACACCGTTTTGAGTAGACAAGTTATATCTCGATTAGGGATTTGCAATCGTAGAGATTCACACACGCACACAGAGAGAATTGAGACGGAAATAGTTAGTAAAGAAGCCATTATCGAAAAATAGACTTTGGGTTAAAGTTAAAAACCCACCGTTCATTTTTATTAAATAATTATTGTTATGAAAAGACCTAGCCGTTTGTCGAGTTATTCTGTTATCGAATTGTCCTGCTAAGTAATCTTGCCTTCACAGAATCACGAAGTCGTCATTCATCAGACCCGGAGGAGATTCAACGCCACCACAGACGACATCACGAGCCAAAGAAAAGGTGTTCACAGTCAGGAAGGATTCCTGCGCCGAGACGGTTCTCATTACAAGATCCGTTATACCTGTGGCATTTGTTTGTATTTTTAGACCGTTACAACCGCTATTTATTAGAAATCAATAGTTTTGTCACAGGAACTTGGGGAAAAAATGGCCGATTTGGGTTTTTTTTTTACTAACGAATGCACGTGTAGACGCCATTTTGAATTTAGTGGAAAAATAAACAAGAAATTTTTTTTTTACATCTAATGAAAACCAATTTATAATATGTAAAAATAAAAACAAATTACATAGGTAAGTAGAAAAATATCTATTTTCGTCGCAGGTTAACTTCACTTGTTGCAAATTTATGTTTTTAAACCCTTTCTCGTTCTTTTTTTGGACCCCGTTCGCGACTCTGCTGAGCGTCGTAAAAGATCCCCAAATTTTTTTTAAATATCTGTAATCTTTCAGGTATAACGAAACCTTCCTCGACTTCGTATGCAACAGGTATAACGAATAGCTATGGCCAACAAGGGGGACTTCATGCAGATCAGATGATCCTGAGGCACGATCTTCATGGGCTTTCTGCAGAAGTCCGATTTGCTCAACAACAAAAAAAAAGTAGCAGCAACAAAGGGAGATAACCTCTAAATTTAATTTGGATTATTCAAATTACTATTTTCATTTTGTTTTTTATTTTTTTTTTTTATTTTTTGTTCTTATAGAAAAACGTCGACAACAAATATATATAATTATTCCAGGTGTGCGTCTTTTATTGGATACCTGTCACCAATTCTGTTTCTTCCCTTATTTTTTGTTGTCCTTTTCAGGGCAAAACGTCAAACTCTTTTCCTGATTACTTATTTGTTTGTTTATTTGTTCGTATATTCATGCATACGTCTGTTTGTAAAGTCGTTTGCCAAGTCATGTTGCCTCTAGTAACAGCACCAAGCTGGATACTCCACCAGACCAGATGAATTATTGTCCTGGAATCTGGTAGGACCACAAGAAAGATACACTGGTCAACTTTGTGTAAGAAATCGATTTTCTTAAACAAAGTTCTATTTCATTTCAAAGTATGCCTTTTAATATGTGAAAAAACATTTTATTATATATATATATATATATATATATAGTAAGTTATGAAAATATATTTATGTCAATTAAGCTACACAGAGGATTCCAGGGATGAAACGCGGAAGACTATGTGTAGCTTAATCACCATAAATATATTTTCATAACTTAAACTTACTACCTTACTCTATTCAAGTATCTAGCACTGTATGTAAAAAAACATTTTATTATATATATATATATATATATATATATATATATATATATATATATATATATATATATATATACATATATATGGGAAATGAAAAAGGAAAAACCAAAAAGGATATTTTTTTATATCAACGTTTCGTCTTTATTTGTATGAAATTAATGAGGATGGTTCTGAGTGGAAAAGTGGAGGGGTGGGGATGAACGGAAATAATGTGGATGGCTGTTAGTGAAGAAGTGGAGGGGTGGGGGAAAGAGGAGGGGAGGGGGAGGCTCTGTGATTTTGGTGTGTGGGTAATGTCATGGTTTTAGAAAAGATTTTTTTTAAATGATGGTGGTTTGAAAGTGGGAGGGGTAGGTGGGTAAGAGTGGCTACTACTTTTTCTCATCAACTCATCATGTCAACCCAATATTTTCACGTACTTGCATGACATTTTTCTTAAAATTACATCCTGAGGAAGTCTTACAAATAAAGACGAAACGTTGATGAATATGTAAAAAAAAAACATCCTTTTTGATTTTTCCTTTTTCATTTCCCATTACGTCGAATTACCTTCATCCTTCCTTTCTCATATATATATATATATATATATATAGTCTTGGAAGTTTCTCAACCATTAAAACTATAAAAAAAACAAAAAAACTTAAGTCCCAAGTCGTTCAGTGGAAAATCACTCATGTAAGTCAATTTAACTTTTTCGGTTATTATATTAGTTTGCTTCTAACATTATTTAAGGGATCATCAGTTGTTTACCATGAAAAACTGTTTCGGGAATTTAATATATATATATATATATATATATATATATATATATATATATAAGTATCATTAAAAATAACGGACCCTGGTTAACATGGTTAACATTACTCCACTGACGATGGACCTGGAAGGGTCCGAAAGCGCTTTGGGAAGCTATGGCAATTTTATCAGCCAGTTTCCGTCTGAAACTAAGAACCTAATCAGAAAAACGGAAAGGATCATAGAAAAAATATCCAGACACAAGATGTCCGTTATTTTTAATGATACTTGTATAAAAGAAAAGATGCTGCCAAGATACACACATATATATGTGTGTGTGTGTGTGTGTGTGTGTGTGTGTGTGTGTGTGTGTGTGAAAAGATGACAGACGGAAAACAAGTCAAAATGCAGGAGAAAAACAAAAACAAGAGATTTTTTTGACCGGTTTCGTTCGTGGAGAACGTCTTCAGAAAAAATGAAGACGTTCTCCACGAACGAAACCGGTCAAAAAAATCTCTTGTTTTTGTTTTTCTCCTGCATTTTGACTTGTTTTCCGTCTGTCATCTTTTCACACACACACACACACACATATATATACTTGTTTTCCGTCTGTCATCTTTTCACACACACACACACACACACACACATATATATACTTGTTTTCCGTCTGTCATCTTTTCACACATTTTGTCCATCACGACACTTCATTTTTCATGAACTATCGGGTACCTTACCCCATATATATATATATATATATATATATATATATATGAGACTGAAGGAGCAGGTGGAAAATGAGGATGCCAAAGGACGAGAGTGGGTGTGTCTGTTTGCTTCCCATTAGAAGGACCTTCAACTTGAAATCAAGGCAGAAGGTGAGTAAGGGGGCAGAGGGAGGAGGGAGACATATTTAAAAAAAAAAACCAGCCCGATGTCACCCAACACATACCCCACTCCTGTCGGCAACATTTGACAACCGCACCAGATGCGGACAACGTCTGACATTTTAAGACGTTTATCATCCGACAATCTCGAATGTAACATTTCAGAAAGAGACTAGATTTAAGAAATAATTGCCGTTTGTCACGGCCACCGCCATCCAAGTCTTCTCGGGTTGGCCAATTTAGAAAAGCCGTGTCCGCTGTTGGGCGACGAATGTCTCATGTCGAAAATGGCAGAGCGAAGGACATTTCGGAAGGACGTTCGGTACTGACGAACACAAAAACAACAGAAAGAAAAGAAGGGTGTTGGTCCAATACATTCGGGGGGGTCACGAATGTAAATGTCTCTGGGTCACTCGTCTTGAGGACATTAGGGGTAACAATTTGATTGATCTGGACGACGTTCAAACGAAGAAACCAAAGTCAAGTAGTGTGACGAGTGACAGGAAAAATAGAACTTCATCATCATCATCATCATCATCATCATCATATTCGATTTAACGTCCAAACTAACCTATCTCTGGCCAGGTTTTTATCTATCCCTCTTTCTGTCAAGTCCATCCTAATCATTTCCTCACATATTTTCCATGACCTTGCTTCCTCAACTGTTCTTCATCTATTAACACAAGAATTATCATTCATTTTTTTTATTTATTTATTTTTTATTTATTTTTTTTATTTTTTTTTTATTTTTTATTTTTTATTTATTTTTTTTTTTTTTTTAATAATAATAATAATAATAATAATAATAATAATAATAATAATAATCCTGCAAAATCGTGGACTTTGCCGTTCCAGCAGACCACAGAGTGAAGATCAAAGAGACGGAAAAGAGAAGCAAATATACTGAACTTGCCAGAGAATTGAAAGGAATATGGAACATGAAGAAAGTCAGTATAACACCAATAATCATAGGAGCACTAGGAACAGTCCCCAAAAACATGGAGAAAAGACTAGGAGAAATAGGAATCAAAGGGATAACTGGGACCATACAAAGGACAGTAATGATCAAAACAGCTACAATCCTGAGAAATGTCCTCGAATGCGGAAACCAACCCACATAAGCAACGAATGGAGAACAAACACATGGAAGCACAAAACAACAGAACCGGGGAAAATACAACCGAACGAGAGAGGCGCAAGCATAGGCTGACGCCACGAAAATTATGGACAGAGGGTCGAGGAGGGAAAGCGCAAAACCAGACCTCCACTGGAAGAGCGCGGACAGCTCTGGGACCTTCGGGAGGCTAGTTGCCACTCGGGCCCCAGAGGAGACCAATGGCCCTTATCAGCGGGAAATCGTTGGTAGGTGGCTGTTGCGATTACCGCAAGGTCATCAGCGGTGATGAACGAAAAGAGGTGGAGCATACTGGAGGCCTGAGGAGACTTGTTGTCACTCAGACTCCAGGTAATACCACAGGTTGTCGGCAGTGGGTGACCACTGACGATGACCAGTGTGATAACTCCTAGTGAGTAAATAATAATAATAATAATAATAATAATAATCATCATCATCATCATCAGTTTAACGTCTGTTACGGCTTTTAGGAATAAACTTCTAAACAAACCTATCTCTGACCAGGTCTTTATTCATCCATCTTTTTCTCACGTCCATTTTTATCACTTCCTCCCATGTTTTCCTTTGCCTTCCCCTGCCAACTGACCCTTCTACCTCAACTGTTCTACATCTACTAACCCAAGAATTATCATCCATTCTGTAATAATTATCATATCAGTTTAACGTCCATTTTACAATATGCTCGCAATGCATTGGACAGATTTTAGAAATTGATTTCCAAACTAACCTATCTCTGCCAGGTCTTTATCTATCCCTCTTTCTCTCACGTCCATTTTTATCACTTCCTCCCATGTTTTCCTTGGCCCTCCCCTGTGAACTGAACCTGCTACCTCAACTGTTCTACATCTACTAACCCAAAAACTTTCATCCATACTAACGATGTATCTTGTTTTGCAGACATCTCCCTATATTGTCTTGATTTAATCTTCCTCTGACGTCATCATGAACTAGATGTAAGTTTGGCCCTTTTTTTTTTTGTTTATAACGTGTCAAGGTTAATCAAAAAAAAAAAAGTAAGCAACTTTTTGGTTGCTGCTAGTGTTTTGGGACAAGGGTTTTGGAGAATAATTATTTGATACTCAATCCAGTCATTTTGGTAAAAGTCTTTCTGTTTCAAGTTCTTAATATCTTCAAATATTTATTCATGGTGTTTGGTTTCACGGTAGAGATCACAAAGGCCATCAGTGATGAACGCCATCTCCTTCATGGCCGTGAACGAACGGTCCAACGACTAAAGTCAAGAAGCTTCCTCAGCTATGTTGAACCTCTAACAACATCTCAGGAAGAGACCAGACTACAGCTGTGGACCAGACGGCTAGAAAATGGCCCCCCCTCCTACTAAAATGGGGATCCTCCTTCTGAGCCCCCTTCTCTCAGTTCAGAGGCACCCTGGCTCCAGTGGAAAACACTCAACCGCCTGAGAACGGGAATGGGGCAATCAAAAGTTGCTATGATTAGACGGGGCTACAAAACTGATCCAACAATCTGAAAATGTGGAGAGGAGGACCATAGGATACAACACTGCCTTGCCTGCCCCCTACTGGCCAACCATTGCAGCTTGAAGGACCTTGCAGAGTGCAACACTAATGCAAAGGACTGCGTAAAAAAAGTGGGAAACTGTCGTATGACCACATGACACTTCAAAGACACGCAAAGAAGAAGACGGCATATCAACCCTTTTTTAATAATTTAATACCGAATCCAGTCATTTTGGTAAAAGTCTTTCTGCTTCAAGTTCTTCATATCTTCAAATAGCAGAATAGCAAATAAGAAATATAACCTAGATAGTAACAAGATCTAGTTCAGGGTTGACGTCGTGTTTGGAATGCGACTGTGATTGTTGTGATAATTTCAAGGTTGAGATAAAAAGATTAAATTATTAAATTCTATTCAAAATTTGACATTATGTTTCGGAATGTTTTCATGATGATTCATAATCTAAAGTATTATTTAGATTATTCGGACTACTATCCTCATCTTGGTTGTTATTTTTTGGTTGCTGCTAGTGTTTTGGGGCAAGGGTTTCGGAGAATAATTATTTAATATCGAATCCAGTCATTTTCGTAAAAGTCGTTCTGCTTCAAGTGGGAAACTGTCGTATGACCACATGATACTTCCAAGACACGCAAAGAAGAAGACGGCATATCAACCCTTTTTTTAATTATTTAATACTGAATCCAGTTATTTTGGTAAAAGTTGTTCTGCTTCAAGTTCTTGATATCTTCAAATATTTATTCATGGTGTTTGGTTTGGGTGTTTTGTTTCACAGCATATCAACCCTTTTTTTGGTTCATTATTGTATGATCACACGCTTCAAAAAAAAAAACGCAAAGAAGTCAGATACGTTCTTAGATGGAGCACTGCTACCACTTGTAGGATCAAGTTTTTTTTCAGCATAAAATGAATAGGGTTAGGGTTAGGTTAAGGTGATTAAAAGTTGCTGTGACTAGATGACCTACAAAACTGACACAAGCATCAGTGAATGTGGGGGGGGGGGTGAACCATACGATGCGACACTGCCTTGTCTGCTCTCTACTGTGTTTTGTTTCACAGCATATCGACCTTTTTTTTGGTTTATTCAATGCCGAATCCAGTCATTTTTACCAAAAGTCTTTGTGCTTCAAGTTCTTAATATCTTCAAATATTTTGTAAAAATATTTGGTAAAAACTCGTACTTGTTCAAGATTCTCTTTATATGTTATTCTCTTTATTTTTAAGATTACACTCACACCATGGCCATCCCTACTACAGGCCAGGCAATCGTGCAACTGGGGTCTTTTACTGGGGGCCATGTGAATTTTTGAACAAATTGTTTCTCTGCTTGATATCATCAACTGGTGCGGATCCTTTTTTTCTTTTTAACCACAATATACAAGTAATGATCTTTTGACACAAGTACAAAATCTATAAAAAAAAAATCCAACATTGAAATAAAAATTCTTCGTTGAAATATGCATTTGCCTTTGTTTATTCAAAATTACCTGTCTCTTCATTTATAGGAATTTGTCAATAAGTGTCAAATTTATCAATTAGCTCATTGTGGTTCTTATTATTTGGTATGTAAAACACATAAAAACATCAAACTAATCTCACAGAGGAATTTTACCTTTGTTTGCAACTTCTATATCGAATATTTAAGAAAATTCACATGGCCCCCAGTAAAAGACCCCAGTTGCACAATTGCCTGGCCTGTAGTAGGGATGGCCATGACTCACACACATATATAAGGGGAGTTTGAATTACCTACTGGGGAGTTTGAATTACATACTAGACATCATCCTCGAGTGTGTTCGGTCTCTCTGTACAAGGGTGTGTCAAGACAACCTGACATAGGGATACTTCACTTGACCAAATATTCAAAATAGCATAGTATTCGAAGCCCAAATAAGATCCCGTCGACATTGGCTCATACGATGGAATAGGGCACCTTCTCCAAGTAATGTTACCCCAAGTAACAGCACTTAGCTGGATACTCCACCAGACTAGATGAATTCTTTTGCTGGAATCCAGTAAGACCAAGAGATCACAAGAAATATATACTATAACATAATCAATTGGTCAATTGGGGAGAGGAAAATAAATGTTCTTTACTTCTTTACTAACTCAATGTTTGAGAGATAAAAGAGATTTTTAAAAGAATTTTTGAATATCTATGTATCGCATATAGAGTTAGCTCCAAGTAGAGGCCCCTTGATTTCTGAGAACTTCAACTGAAGTAAAATGAAATAAGAGTGAAAAAATATACGTATATATAGTTTAAGTTCTAAACATATTTAAATAGATGCATGTTTTGTAAACGTATATTTTGTATATAAATAGTCTGCGTGATGAAGGGAAAACTCATTGTTTATATAGGCACCCACACCCACACACATACATAGTAAAGAGTTTGAATTACCTACTAGACACTATCCTCGAGTGTCTTCGGTCTCTCTGTAATAGGGTTTGTCAGGACAACCTGACATGAGGATACTTCACCCTACAAGTAAACCCTGACTAAATATTCAAAATAACATAGTATTCAAAGCCCAAATAAGATCCCCTCGACACGGCAATACACTTGCTCACACAAGGAATGGTGCACCTTCTCCTAGTGATGTTACCTCAAGTAACAACACTTAGCTGGATACTCCACCAGACTAGATGAATTCTTGTCCTGGAATCCGGTAAGACCAAGAGACCACAAGAAAGATATACTATAACATAGTTAACTGGTCAATTGGGGATAAGAAAAATTAATGTTCTTAACTTCTTTACTAACTCAACGTTTGACAGGTAAAGAATATCTATGTATCTCATATAGAGATCAACTGTTCGTCCCAGGAAGGGGCCTCTTGATTTCTGAGGGCTTCGACTGAAGTAAAATGAAACATATAAACATACATCTGTAGCAGTTACATGAGTGAACTATTTTCTATCTGTCTATGGTAAACTATAAGATAATTAACTGACGGATAAAAGAGAATTTTTTTAAGGAAGAACTTTAATAGAATATTCGAATATCTATGTATCTCATATAGAGATCAAGTGTTAACCCCAGAAAGGGGCCCCTTGATTTCTGAGAACTTCAACTGAAGTAAAATGAAAGATACACACATACATGTGTAGCAGTTACATGAGTGAAATATTTTCTATTTGTCTACGGGACTGGCAGTGAGTTGTGATTCGTTGATTATGTAACCATCGCCTGTTCACTGCATGAACAAGCAGCACGCCTAAGCTCAACGAGATTCATACGTGATGAATCATCTTGGCGCGAGAACGAAATCACCTGATCAACATGAATCTTGATTTCAAGACTGACTCCCAAACAGACAAGATGTGATCCTGTGTTCTCTACCGTCAGCCCGGTAGAGAAATCAAGAGACTCAAGGATCAAGTTATTTCGTCTTGTCTACATAAACCAATTTGGCCAAGATCAAAGTGTAGTATCTGTTCCGATGGATACTGCACCCCATAGACTGGTATTGTCTTGGCCTTCGGGGCTTGATTTACGCCGGTCTATGGGTCGGTCCTGTGCAGTTCTAGGAGGTCCACCCTCCCAGGCTTCGCCTCCCCTCTTTGGGGAGGAGTAAGTTTATTGCTTACTGTCTGAGGCGCCCCTACCGGGGAATGCCGACGGGGCTGCTCAGGCAATTTTTAAACCCCACTTTCCCGACCCGACCTTGGGTCACATTTTACTTGTAGGAGTAAGATAAAAAAAAAATGGCCTTGTGCCTAACTCCTGGAGAGGAGTAAATCAATACTACTTACATAACAACGATGGGTAAAACATAACCTCTTTTGCTGACAAATGCAAAATGTCGTCTGTTACTTTTTTTTGCTGTCTGTTTTGAAAGACGTATTTTATAAACGACAAATTGGATCCGAGTGATTTATTGTAAGTTCGAAGGAGGGGGGGGGGTACGATTTTCGCGAAAACAATACGAAACGGAGGGAAAACAAGTTTCCCATCCTCGAAAGGTGACAAAGAAAAAAATACATTCGACAATTTAAGAGTCGTAGAAAAAAAAAAAAAAAAAAAGAAAATCATGAAAACACGTTTTGTTGCTCTTGTTAGACGAAGAAAGAAAAAAAGTCAGAGAAAAAAAAAAGATTCATTTTCTTTTCATGAATAAAAATGATTTGGATAAAAAAAGATTCTGAATAAATCTTTGTAGCATTGTGGCTGGTTTTCATGACAATCGGTGATTGATACAGTCGTTGCAAACAAAAGGGAAGAGTCACAATCGTGGGTGGGGAGTTGAAAGTCACGAGTAAGCAATGTTCGGAGTTGCAGTCGAGAGTCAGTCATTTGGGCAGAAGTTAGGGGTCACTCGATTGTTTAATGAGTCGGTCATTTTTGAAGTGGTCGGTTGTCTGGAGTCAGTCACTTCTGAAGGAGTCGAGAGTTGCTCACTTTTGAACAAGTCGGGAGTAGCTCATTTTTGTACGAGTTGGGAGTCGAACATTCTTGAACGGATCAGGAGTCGGTCATCCTCAAACGGGGCGGGAGTAGGTCATTCTCGAACCGATCGGAAGTCGGTTATTCTTAAACGGGTCAGGAGTAGGTCGTTCTCGAACCGATCGGAAGTCGGTTATTCTTAAACGGGTCAGGAGTAGGTCATTCTCGAACCGATCGGAAGTCGGTTATTCTTAAACAGGTCAGGAGTAGGTCATTCTCGAACCGATCGGAAGTCGGTTATTCTTAAACAGGTCAGGAGTAGGTCATTCTCAAACCGATCAGAAGTCGGTTATTCTTAAATGGGGCGGGAGTAGATCATTCTCGAACCGATCGGAAGTCGGTTATTCTTAAACGGGTCAGGAGTAGGTCATTCTCGAACCGATCGGAAGTCGGTTATTCTTAAACGGGTCAGGAGTAGGTCATTCTCGAACCGATCGGAAGTCGGTTATTCTTAAACGGGGCAGGATTAGGTCATTCCTGAACCGATCAGAAGTCAGTTATTCTTAAACGGCTTGAGAGTAGGTCATTCTCAAACTGATCGGAAGTCAGTCAACCTCAAACGGGGCGGGAGTAGGTCATTCTCGAATCGATCAGAAGTCGGTTATTCTTAAACAGGTCAGCAGTCGTCATTCTCGAACGGATCGGAAGTCGGTTATTCTTAAACTGGTCGGGAGTAGGTCATTCTTTAATTGGTTGAGAATCAGTCATTATCTAACGAGTTGAGAGTTGGTAATTTTGCAATGGTTTGAGAGTCGATCATTCTTGATGAGTCAGAAGCCAGTCAAAATCTAATATTTTTAAACTGTGTCTGAATTCAAATTTCAGACGTCATATTTTATTTTTAATTTAACTTCTTTTTTTATAGTGCTCATTATTTTAATAGAGAAAATTATATATACACTAACCCTAACCGTACTCGGGGTCCCCAGGAGTGTATTTACTTTCAATTTGTTTCGTTTTTTTTTGTTTTTTTTAACTATGCCAGTTTTTTTCCCCCAAGAAATACTAATTTTTTTGTTCCAATCAAAGAGAAGTAACTCTGTATAGACGAATATAGACTTACGTCCCTTTTTATTTTTCAAGACGGCGTGCATTTTAAAATAATTCCGACCCGGACAAAGTATTTTCGAGAAGGAATTTAATCGAATTACATTTTATTTTTCTTAACAACATGTTGTAATAATCAACAAGAAAAACTGAGAAGGCAGAAATCAAATATTGATTTTGGAGGACGAAAGCTATCGATGACAAAGAAACGATAAATGGCCTGCTTTCATTTTTAAGAAATCACACAATTGATTATTGTTATATTCTATCGAATGCAAGCGTAAAGAAAAGACGTTGGTCCAAAGAGGTCTTGCTATCCATAGCTTTAACCGAAACATGTTTGCAAATGTGTAGCCAAATAATGCCTGTATAAATAAAAAAATCTTATGAATAATATATATATATATATATATATATATATATATATATTATTTAGTTTATCCATGGAAAGCTGTTTTACCATATCAAGTTGTTGCTTTCAACCGTGATTCGAAACCCAATCACATTTTCAGCAGTCAAGCATCGTAACCACTTAACCAACTGCCACTGCTATATATATATATATATATATATATATATATATATATATAACATAAAGAAAGAGGCAAAATGCCTTCAATGAACCATGTGTTAGATGCAGATATTTTTTTATTAAAATCAAAATAAAAAATTAGAACATTTTTTTTCTTTTTCATCTTGACATTTTATCTAAAAAAAGATTTTTAAAAGTCAAGATGAAAAAGAAAAAAAGAAAAAAAAAGAAAAAAATGTTTTGATTTTTTATTTTGATTTTAATTTAAAAAATATCTGCGTCTAACACATGGTTCTTTCAAGGCATTTTGCCTCTTTCTTTATGTTTAAAATTCTAAAGATGCTTAAAAAATTTATACATACATATATATATATATATATATATATATATATATATATATATATCTGTGTGTGTCAGAGTGTGTTGAAAAAATCCGAATTCAGAATAAAATTGAAAAAAAAATCGAATTAAACCCGACTCTATCATACACTCTAACTCTAACCCTAACCCCCCCCCACCACCACCACCACCAACAACCCAGCAGCACCACCAAACACCCTGATTCCCAAACAACCTAAATAATAAATATAGATCCTTCAAACAGGTGCAACACATGGTCTGATAATCCCCTGGGGTATCAGACTGCCAATCACCGTGGGAATTTGATTCCGTGTTCACCGACCATAACTGTTAAATCACCAGATATTGAGCACTATTCTCCTCGCATTAAAGGCAGTCCTTAACCCTAACCAAACGCAGTCCTCGATCACGAGGAGGAACTTGAAATTATCCAAAAACAAAGCCCTTGATAGAGATGCATGAACAAACCCTAACCCTAACCCAACCCCTAAACCCAACCCCAACCCCTAACCCTAAACCCTAACCTGATGCATGAACAAACCCTAACCCAACCCCTAACCCTAAACCCAACCCCTAACCCAACCCCAACCCCTAACCCAACCCCTAACCCTAAACCCTAACCTGATGCATGAACAAACCCTACCCCTAACCCTAAACCCAACCCTAAACCCTAACCCGATGCATGAACTAACCCTAACCCAACACCTAACCCTAAACCCAACCCTAACCCTAACCTAACCCAACCCAACCCCTAACCCCTAACCCAAAACCCTAACCTAACCCCTTACCCTAACCCTAGACCCAACCCCTAAACCTAACCCAAACAAGGTGACTTCTAAAAAAATACCACAGCACCCATGGAATTGTTAATAAAATTCACGATCCTTTCTGCAACCCAATCATTTTTTTTTAATGGAAATCGCTCCAGACAAGGCATGAAGCCACTTGATGTAAGGAGCTAAAAAGAATGCCCCTTCAAGGTCAAACCCCAGCCAACGATAAGTGTTGTATGGATAGATTCTGACCCAGAAAACAGTAATTCTCCCCCCTTTGTCAGAAACATCGCTCATTGGTACAAATAAATTTCAGTCAATGCCTGACTTGTCCACCAAGTTTCTTGATTTGATCGCCATTCAATATGAGACATTTTGGTTTATGGGAATGTATGTCTTGTTACCCTCACTATTTCCCCCCTCCTCCCCCTAACCCAAACGCGATGCGAGAATGTAATTCACTCACTGCTTTCAGGAAATGGAAAATGGCCTGAAGATGTTTGACTTGGAATAAAGTCTCAGCTGAAACATGTATGCACATATGTAGCTAATAATTTTTGTATGAATAAATAAAAATTATACTTATATATATATATATATATATATATATATATATATATATATATATAGGTATTTCTGTACCAAAATAAATAAATATTACGCTCTTAATTTCTAATTTTAATTCTCAATTAATCGAGCACTCTGCTGGGATTTTCCTGTTATATTACAAAGAAGTAGTAGTAGTAGTAGTATGAAAATATATCTATGGCAATTAAGCTACGAAGAGGCGTCCATGTTTCGTCCTCGTAGAAAATCATCAGGTTATGTGTCTATATATATAGACGAAAAATTCAAAATGGTGTATTAGTGGGTTCCCCACGTGTGAGTTTTGCTCTTTTCTTTGTTTTTTGTTTGGTTTCACTCAAAAAGTGTAGGTTTTTTCAAGACACTTTAATCCAAGAACTTTTTACTCTTTGTGAATTTTTTTGATGAGTTTGTAGTGTTGCAGAGACGATATTGACATAAAAACGTTGTTTGGCACAAGACAAATGAAACGGATCGTAAAAATATCTCACAGAAATGTTATGTTTTTTAGAA
>OY744553.1:800055-812555 GCA_963556195.1 Sepiola atlantica
TTTTTTTTCTTCGGTTGAATAAAATTTTTATGCTCAAATTTTTTGCCAAATTTAAACCAAAAAAAAGGAGGTATAAAAATTACTCTAAAAGTTTTTATTTTTTTTTATTTTTTCCTTTCGGTTGAATAAAATTTTAAGGCTCAAATTTTTTACCAAATTGAAACCAAAAAAAAGGAGGTATAAAAATTACCCTAATTTTTTTTTCTTTTTAAGACTCAAAGTTTATGCCAAATTAAAAAATCCCTTTGTTTTTTAATTTGGTAAAAAATTTGAGCCTTAAAATTTTATTCAACCTAAGTAAAAAAAAAATGAAAAAGAAAAAAAAAAAAAGGAGGTATAAAAATTACTCTAAAAAATTTTTTATTTGTTTTTTTTTTCTTTTTCATTTTTTTTTTTTAGGCTGAATAAAATTTTATAGCTCAAATTTTTTGTCAAATTTAAATCAAAAAAAAAAAGGCGGTATAAAAATTAGCCTAAAAGTTTTTTTTTAGTTTTTTATTTAGTTTTTTTTTCGGTTGAATAAAATTTGAAGACTCAAATTTTTTGCCAAATTAAAAAAAAAAAATTCATTTTTTTTTTTTTAAACAAAAAAAAACAAAAACATTTTTAAAACTGAATATTTTCGTTCCGTCAGCCAGGACCGGGGGTAGATTGTTCACATTCTATCAGCGATGGTTAGGGTTAGGGTTAGGGTTACTTTTTATGTTATGCTTAGTTATCATATTATTGCCTGTAGTAAGGATTGAACCTTCAATCTCTAAAAGACTGTCATTTGGAACTGATAGTTAATCAACACCTTTAACCCTAACGCCACGGGTTCACGTGGAAAATTCTAATATGAATTTTGGTAAGTATAACAGAACGAAAACAATCTACCCAAGCGAGTTAAATAAAAAGTTCAGTTCAATATTCTGTATAGCTTGACAAAGATTCCCAAGTTGGAAAGGATGCACTTGAAGAAGACCGGAGATCACATCGGCCGAAACGTTGTGAAAATGGCAACCAAGATGAGAATTGTAGTCCGAACAATCGATATAATCCGTCAGCCATGACAAGGTAGAACTGTCGCATTGACGGATGGAATGATTGGAATGACTACTTGAACGAAGCTATCCAAGAACCCAGGGAACATCTCTCATTTATTTATCTACCTCCCACAAGGTAAGATGTGACACAAGGTCGAGAAAGTGAGCACTCTGGCCATTTAAAAATTGCCTGGGCAGCCCTGTCGGCATTCCCCGGTAGGGGCGCCTCAGACAGTAAGCAATAAACTTACTCCTCCCCAAAGAGGAGAGGCGAAGCCTGGGAGGGTGCACCTCCTAGAACTGCACAGGACCAGACAACCCCCAATAGACCGGCGTAAATCCAGACCGAACGGCCAGGACAATACCAGTCTATTAGATGGGATTACTATTTATCTACCTCCCACAAGGTAAAATGTGACACAAGGTCTCGAGAGGTGATCCATCTGACCATTTAAAAATTGCCTGGGCAGCCCCGTCGGCATTCCCCGGTAGGGGCGCCTCAGACAGTAAGCAATAAACTTACTCCTCCACAAAGAAAGGAGGTAAAGCCTGGGAGGGTGGACCTCCTAGAACTGCATTAGGTGGGGTAAAAACCCCTGGCTGAACATCTCCCACATGGAACGAATGGATCTCGCAAAGAAGGACTGTGTGACCCTGAACCGAGTAAGAGCGAAGTTTGGAAAGACAGCCAGCAACCCCCCATAGCTGGAGACCAGCAACAAGCAAGCAACTCAGACAGACAATGGAGCACATCCTCAGTGATGGACCAACTTGTACTGACCAAGATTTGATAGAAACGTGTTATACTTTTGGCCCGGACAACGCCGGGTGGCCCTGCTCGTCTATTATAAAAGAAAGTTTGAAATAAATTTGAAAATTTAACTATATAATGCCCCCCCCCCCCCCCATCCCAATCAGTTTTTAAAGGGCTAAACTGAATGAATGTAAGAACAGGTGTCCTCCCTCCCGGGGGGGGGGGAGATGAAAGGGGTGGCTGGTTATATGATAATTTGTGTGTAGGGGGTAGGGCAAGGAGTGTGGCCTGCTCGGTACAGTGTGGGGTGGGGGTGGAGGGTTACTGAAGTTGTGTAGTGATGGATTCCTCCTCACCCACACACACCCACACACAAACGACATTAAACAATGGGAAGAAGAAGAAGAAGAAGAAGAAGAAGAAGAAGAAGAAGAAGAAGAAGAAGAAGAAGAAGAAGAAGAAGAAGAAGAAGAAGAAGAAGAAAAAGAAGAAGAAGAAGAACTTTTACTAAACAGATGGGCATGGTCAAACAAAACAAAAAAGAAAACAAGAATAGTTGGGGTTCGGGGAGAGGAGCACAAATTATCAAACATACGTTTTATTTACTAATGAGTCACCACTTATCAAGGCCAAAAAGCCACTCGAGGATAAGGGTTAATGAGATGAATGGATTGTCAGTTGAACGATGAAGAATATTATGGGAGTATTTTTTATACTAATGAGTCACCACTTATCAAGGCCAAAAGCCACTCGAGGATAAGGGTTAATGAGAGGGATGGATTGTCAGTTGAATGATGATTATTATGGGAGTATTTTTATACTAATGAGTCACTGCTTATCAAGGCCAAAAGCCACTCGAGGATAAAAGAGTTAAAGAGACGGATGGATTGTCCCTATTTACTTGCTACCCCACGAGGGCAGAGTTAGACACAAGGTCGGTTTTTTAAGGGAAAAGTGATGCTAAATAGAGAAGGGGGAGGGGCAAGTGAGCTACACAGAAACGTTTGTGTTTCATTCCATCTAAGGAATTCTTTAGGCTAAATGCATGAATTCTGTCATTTAAAAAAAACTCCAAAGTACAAGTAGATTATGACGGCATGTTTTTTTTTTTTTTGTATTTTGGTTTTATTTTTCATTGTTGTGTTTTTGTGGTTCTTGTTGAAAATGAGGGAAGAGAGAGAGAGAGAGAGAGGGGGGAGGGAGAGAAAGAAGGAGAGAGAGGGGGGAGAGGGAGAGAGATAAAGAGAGAGAGTATAGAAATATATGGTACTTTGTTACATTAGGACCCTAAACCTTAACCCTAATTCTAACCCTAACCCCCACTTTTACCCGAACCCTAACGATGAGATCAAAGTTAGCTCGGGTCCTAATCTAACAAAGCACCAAATATACTTATGGCAAGTGAGCTACATAGAAACGTTTGTGCTTCATTCGATCAAAGGAATTCTTCAGGCTAAATGCATTTATTCTATCGTTAAAAAAAGAAAACTTGAAAGTATTCATTGGATTTAAATTTAAACAATACGTTACCTTCCAAAAATGTAAATATTTTCTTTAAAAAAATCAATGTGAGGACTAAAGGATAACATAAGGGAAGCGAGAGTTACGAGGCTGCGAATAGTAAACCCAAGGTCCACTTTCTACTCTGCTGGCATATGTTGGACGGCTCTACGAAATTGACTTCCGAACTAACTTCTCAACCTCTATTGAAATCAGTAAAAACAACTTCATCCCCTGAATATGAAAATAAAGACATTGTATTTTATTAAAAAAAAATTTTTTAAACTAAATATATGTGGCCTGACATGAAAATGTTGTAAAAATTCTGTCCCACACCTCCAAAAGTAAAGCAATATCCGACCCCAGCCTTTTCCGGGGACCCGTTCAAAACATCCACACAAACAATGTTTCACCAGAAAACTTAGACATAATGTTTTGATACGAAACTAGAAATGGGAGAGAAATGGTGTCGGGTTTTCTAAAGTAAACGTATCGACCGGCAATGTTTTCTTGTTCAACACGAGGAGACTCTTGTTTTTAAAAGGCACACCCTTCAAATATGTGCCAGTAAAATTCAGTGGCCATTTTGGAGGAAATTCGGTCGGACAGAAACAGAGTTGCAGAATCGTCGCGTGCCAATTCAAAGACCAAACTGTTCTTCAATCTCTATCGCTAGGATAAACGAGAGAGAGAGAAAAGAAGGGAGAGAGGAAGAGAGGGAGAGAGAGGAAGAAAGAAACAGAGAGAGAGATGGAGAGGGAGAAAGAGGGAGAGAGAGAGAGGAAGAGAGAGGAAGAACGAAACAGAGAGAGAGGAAGAGAGAGAAAGAGAGAGAAGGAGAGAGAGAGGAAGAGAGGGAGATAGAGGGGGGAGGAAGAGAGGGAGAGAGAGGGGGAGAGAGGAATAGAGAGAGAGTAAGAGAAAGAGAGAGAGAAAGAGAGGGAGAGAGAGGGGGGAGAGAGGAATAGAGAGAGAGTAAGAGAAAGAGAGAGAGAAAGAGAGAGAGAGAGAGGGGGAGAGAGAGGAAGAGAGAGAGAGATAGAGAGAGGAAGAGAGAAACAGAGAGAGAGGAAGAGAGAGGAAGAGAGAAACAGAGAGAGAGGAAGAGAGAGGAAGAGAGAGAGAGAGGAAGAGAGAGAGAGAAATATACTTGAAAAGGAAATATGGTAACTAAGTGTTTAACGACGCGAACTGAGGACCTGGGTGTGCCGGGATTCGAACCCAGTTCGTTCCACAAAAAAACACTTTCATCAAAACCCGCATCTGACCTTGTGTCTAACCTCCTGGAGAGGAGGTAAATAAAATAAATTGAAAAGGAAAGGGGAAATAGAGAGAATAAACCAGTTATTGCGACTCTCGGTCAACATGTGTTGTGTTATTAACACGTTGTTCCGATTTTTAACCTTTTCAATGTCAGCGAATATTTAACCTGACAGCCGTCAACAGGCTGTCAACTTTGCTTGACTGATTAGTATAAAAAAATAAAATAAAACATGCAGAAACTTTTTTTTTTACTAAAGAGTCACCACTTATCAAGGCCCAAAAGCCACTCGAGGATAAAGGTTAATGAGTGTCAGGTGAACGGTTAGACATCGTCGTCTCTGTGGCGAGCTTGTGGAGAAGGTGGTCCTCATCGATAGTGGCCTTTCTTGACAGTGCAAAGACAGCCGCCTTATAAAACGTATCTGGCTGAAACGTCGCTGGACGGAGGAATGTCAGGCAGCAGATAAATCAAGGTTGCACAGATTTGTGGAGGACCCGGATAACCAACAAGGCATGGACCTCCCTTGCCGGCAGTGGACAATGCTCAACCGCTTCAGGACAGATGTCGGCCGTTTCGCCGCGACCATGAAAGGATGGGGACTCAGGGACTCGGCTGTCTGCGACTGTGGTCACTCTGAACAGACAGTAGACCACATCATCGAGTCATGCCTTAAATATCGACCACCCTACGGCGAAGCCGGCATAGCTGCGCTAGACAACAAAACATTAGCATGGCTTTTCTCAACCGAGCTGGTGATCTAACAGTGAGATGCTGTGAAGCAGACGAAAGAAGAAGAAGAAGAAGGCAACATCGTGAGAATTGATAACGATCGTTGAAATTGGCCATAATTTTATTTAAGAGGACAGCTTTATAGATTAGTTGTAGTCAGCCGAGAATCAGTCCTGTGGTACTGTGTTCCACAAACTAGCAGTTCTAGGAAAGAAACTCTGCTCATGGAAGCTCCGTTTAGATTTAGATACACAGAGGGAAAAGGGTAACTATTGACAGTGTTTGTAGTCAGCCGGGAATCAGTCCTGTGGTATTGTGTTCCACAAACTGGCAGTTCTAGGAAAGAAACTCTGCTCATGGAAGCTCCGTTTAGATTTAGGTACACAGATGGAGAAAAGGGTAACTATTGACAGTGGTTGTAGCTAGACGAGTTCTTGTTGTGAATGTTTGACGGGTGGGGGGGGGATCATAGATTCGAGCTCAGTCGAGCACCTATTATGAAAATAACGATAGAGCAGAGAAAGACTATGGAAGGAAATGGATGGCGGAAAATTTTCATGATCACATGATCTGTAACATTTGACCTCCTAGTTTCCCAGATCTCAAATTTTTTGGACTACTATGTATGGAACGTAGTTGAGAAAACGGTTAATGAGAGCCCTTAGAACACTAACTAATCCTTGAAAGTCTCCATAGTAAACGTAATGTCTAATATGAACAAGGACTAGCATTTAGGCGATTCATACCTCACATAAAATACATTATCAGGTTAGGGTTAGGGTTTAGGGTTTAAGGGTTTAGGGTTTAAGGGTTTAGGGTTTAAGGGTTTAGGGTTTAAGGGTTTAGGGTTAGGATTAGGGTTTAAGGGTTTAGGGTTATTGAAGCTGCAAAAGACTTTAAAGAATCAAATTACAAAACAATTTTTTTTTCTTATTTACTTGTCTCTTAAAGAATCCTTAAAAGTCTCCATAGTTAGAGTAATGTCTAATATGAACACGAACCACCTGATCCTAGTAGGTAGGCGAGTCATACCTCACATAAAAGGGTTAGGGTTTAGGGTTAGGTTTAGGGTTTAGGGTTAAGTTTGAGGTTTACGGTTAGTTTTAGGGTTTAGGGTTTAGAGTTAGGGTTAGAGTTTAAGGTTAGTTTTAAGGTTTAGGGTTAGGGTTAGGGTTAGGTTTAGGGTTAGGGTTAGGGTTTAAGGTTAGTTTTAGGGTTTAGGGTTAGAGTTAGGGTTAGGTTTAGGGTTTAAGGTTAGTTTTAGGGTTTAGAGTTAGGGTTTAGGGTTAGGGTTAGGTTTAAGGTTTGCTTTAGCGTTTGGTTTGGGTTAGGGTTTAGGTTTAGGGTTGGGTTTAGGGCTTGGTTTAGGGTTTAGGGTTAGAGTTTAGGGTTAGCTTTCGGGTTTAGGATTTAACTTTAGGGTTAGGGTTAGGGTTTGGTTTAGCGTTTGGGTTGGGGTTAGAGTTAGTTTTAGGGTTTAGAGTTAGGGTTAGGTTTAGGGTTTAAGTTTAGGGTTAGGTTTAGGGTTTGCTTTAGCGTTTGGTTTGGGTTAGGGTTAGGTTTAGGGTTAGGTTTAGCGTTAGGTTTAGAGTTAGGCTTAGGGTTTAGAGTTAGGGTTAGAGTTTAGGATTAGCTTTCGGGTTTAGGATTTAACTTTAGGGTTAGGTTTAGGGTTTGGGTTGGGTTTAGGGTTAGAATTAGGATTAGGGTTTTAGGGTTTTGGGTTTAGGGTTAGAGTTTAGAGTTATTGAAGCTGTGGAAGACTTTAAAGAATAAAACCACAAAACAATATATTTATACTTAGCCTAAAAACGATTTTTCAGTTAAAAAAAAATACATTATTAACTCTTTCTAAGATTCTTTTTTGTGTTTGCATAAATCTGTCCCCAAATATGTCACACACCTTGTATATTTCCAAAACCGGAAGCAACCAGAGTTATCTGCCCCTGTATAATTTTGTTGAGAAGCTTGGCACTCCAGAAAAACATTCGACCCGTAGTCAGCGTGCCGCTATTCCGAATTCACAACAGCAAGCCGCAATCAATAAACTGTCTCTCCGGTCATAATTTTTAAAAAGGCAAAATATTTTTCATGTCACACTTTAGAATTAAAACTTGCTGAAAGGAAAAGTTTTGTACTTTTATTTTAAATAATTTCTTTTAGAAAAATAAGTAATCAAATAGGTGGAGGGGGGTTCGAAACATTGAAATATGGATTTTTCTACCAATCATAAAAGTGCTGTCGGATCGTATATATTAAAAAAAAAGTCCATTTTTATTTTATATTTAATTTTCATCTTAAAAAAAAAAATACCAGCAAGTTTTAATTATAAAGTTTTACATGAAAAAGATTGACTTAAAATCACGACCGGAGAGACAGTCTATTGATTGTGGATTGCTGTTGTGAATTCGGAATAGCGACACGCTGACTCAGAGTCGAATGTTTTTCTGGAGTGCCAGAAGTTTAAATGCCCTGTTTAAATTTCAGTGTTGATATTACGAAAAATACGATAAACCGCTAACATTTGCCAAGTCTTGTTTTTACTCGAGATAATTCTATCAGTCACGATTTTAATACAAAAATAAGTTGTTTGTAAAGTAATGGCCAACGTCAATAAGAAATCCGTAATTTCTTCCTTTAACCTAATAAATTAACTATTTTTGCAATATGAGGCAGTGTAAAAAGGGAAGAAGGAGGAGAGGAATTTTAACTGCCGAAACTGAACTCGGTCCAGTTGTGCGATGGTTGCTTATTCTTAGACCAAAGATTCTGTATTTGGCAAATTTACAAGAGATTTCAAGGTGCAAAAATAGATCCTAGGAAGGAAATAGGGGGAGGGGTAGTAATAGTGGTAGTAGTAAGAGTAGTGGTAGTACACTAACTATTATAATAATAATAGTAATAATGGTAATAATAATGATAATAATAGTAATAATTATAATAGTAATAATAATGGTAATAATAATAATAATGATAATAATAATGATAATAATAATGATAATAATAGTAATAATAATAACAATAATAATAATTATAATAATAATGATAATGATATATCAATATCAATAATGATAATAATTATAATAGTAATAATAGTAAAAAAAATAGTAATAATAATAATAGTAATAGTAAAAAAAATAATAATAGTAATAATAATAATTATAATAGTGATAATAATAATAATAATAATAATAATGATAATAATGATAATAATGATAATAATAATAGTAATAGTAAAAAAAATTAAAAAAATAAAAATAATAAAAATAATTATAAAAATAATAATCATCATCATCATAATCATAATCAGACTGATAAGGTTCTTGAACATTCCAAACCCGACTTAATCTTTCTAAACAAAAACAAGAGAAGTTGTTTAATCATTGATATAGCCTGCCCCTTCGATACCAGAGTGCGGGAGAAAGAACACGAATAAAAATATCAAGATCTAAAATGGGAATTAGTTAGAATATGGAAATGTAAAGAAGTAAAGGTGATTCCCGTTGTAATTGGAACGCTTGGAACCATAACAAAACACCACCATAAATGGCTTAAACAGATTGACGGGACAATTTATTTTCCAATTCTGCAAAAGGCTTGCCTGTTAGGAACAGCGAAAGTGTTAAGGTACAGCTTGAATGTCGAAAGTCAAGGGAATTGACTTGATGTTCAAAAAAGAAAACTCCAACTAGAAACATCCAAAAGTTGAGACTACTTGGAAATAATAATAATAATCATAATAATCATTCGCCATTGATAAGAGCGAAAACCCCGTAAGTCAGTCTATCATTTTAACAAGTCATAATGGCACATCAGAAAAATACAATAAAACTGATTCATATTTTCAATTAAAATTCTACTCGTTAATTTTCCGTAATTTTTGGTGTAGATACCTGTAGATACGTAAGTATATCAAAGAGTTTTCCTGTTAATTTATTCGGAACTGCCATATTTCACCTGCGTATTTTTATTTACAAGCGCCCTTTAGGGTTTTATTTTTTTTAAATGACAGATGTCTGTTGGTTTGTATTGGTAAGACGAATAAAAAGAATTATACTCCCACATCTGTCAGTGTGTAATGGTGTGTGAATGTTGGGTTCAATTGTCGCATAGGGGCCGTTGGGATATCTCCCCTATTGCACGTGACCCAGGATTTGGGACGCAAGGAGGAGGAGTTTGGTTTGGTTTGTTTTGTTTTGTTTTACGGCATATCAACCTCTTATGGGTCATTTAATGCCGAAACATTAGTTGGAGCATGATGAAAAGTTTTTATGCTTCAAGTTCTTTATATGTTCAAGTATTTATTCAAGGTGTTGTGTTTGGTTGCTTTGTTTTACGGCATATCAACCCTTTTCGGGATATTTAATACCAAATCCGGTCATTTTGGTAAAAGTTTTTATGCTTCAAGTTCTTTATATGTTCAAGTATTTATTCATGGTGTTTCGTTTGGTTGTTTTGTTTTACGGCATATCAACCCTTTTCAGGTTATTTAATGCTAAATCCGGTCATTTTGGTAAAAGTTTTTATGCTTCAAGTTCTTTATATCTTCAAGTATTTATTCATGGTGTTTGGTTTGGTTGCTTTGTTTTACGGCATATCAACCCTTTTCAGGTTATTTAATGCCAAATCCGGTCATTTTGGTAAAAGTTCTTTATGCTTCAAGTTCTTTATATCTTCAAACATTTATTTATCTTAGTTGAGTGAAAGGGGGGAATTGTTTTTTTTGTTGTTTTGAAATAGCAGAACATTGATTAAATTTTGCAAAGAGAAGAAAACAATAAAACATCAATGTTTGGTGCATTTTGGATCCGGAAAAAAGAGGTGGGTACCTTTTTTCCTACTTGCAACAAGTTTAAAGGTAAGGTCAGTTTAAAGTGTGTGTGTGGGGGGGGGGGCGATTCATACCTCACATAAAAGGGTTAGGGTTAGGGTTGGGTTTAGGGATTAGGGATTAGGGTTAGGGTTAGAGTTAAAGTTTAGTGTTAGGTTTAGGGTTTAGGGGTTAGGCTTAGGGTTAGGGTTTAGGGTTAGGATTAGGGGTAAGGGTTAGGGTTAGGGTTTAGTGTTAGGCTTAGGGGTTAGGGTTAGGGTTAGGGTTTAGTGTTAGGATTAGGGGTTAGGGTTGGGTTTAGGGATTAGGGATTAGGGTTAGAGTTAGAGTTAGGTTTAGGGTTTAGGGTTTAGGGGTTAGGGTTAGGGTTTAGGGTTAGGATTAGGGGTTAGGGTTAGGGTTAGGGTTTAGTGTTAGGGTTAGGGTTATTGATGTTGTGGAAGACTTTAAAGAATAAAACCACAAAACAATATATTTATACTTAGCCTAAAAAACGCCGACCCAGAAAGCACTCTGAAAAGGTACAAAAATAGCCGAGGTCAGAACCGTCGGCATTCCCCAGTAGGGGGCGCCTCAGGCGACCTGCAATAAACCAAGCATCTCTCTTGAATGGTGGGTGGGTGGATTGGGGGGGGGTAAAGCCTAGGAGAATGGCGTTCTAAGATGAACTAAACTATAAGGGGACGGGGGAGGGAACGGGGGGAACGGAGGGGGGGGGGCAGAAGAGACAAAAAAAAAAGGATCAAAAACGAAAAAGAAGGGTTAGGGTTAGGGCTTACATTGGACAAAAATGACTTGGGCAAAAAAGGATTGGTTATTAGTTGAGAGGGGATGGGGACAAAATGCTTTGGGGTGGAACAAAATATATACAAAGGAAGATAAAAGCTAGAAGAAGAGACTCCTCAAAAGGGGGAGGTTGGGCAAAAGGAAGGAAGGGTCCCAAGAAGGACCGGAAATAAGGGGGAGGGAGGGGAAGGGGCGATGGAAGGAAGGGCGAAAGAAAAAAGAGAGATATCCATCAAAGATTTAGCAGCGGTCCATTCAGCGATGACAATTAAATATCTTAAAAGTCATCATTAATTATTTCCTTCCAGGGGAAACAGGAAGAGAAATCTATTTTTATGGCAATTACAGGAATTATTCGTAGCAAACGAATTTCTTCAGATATTAATCGTGAGATGAAAGAAAGAGGCATGAATCTATATTTTCCCTGAACTTTGAATTTTTTTTTTTTTTTTTTTTTTTAAACGAATGGGTCACCACCATGGCCATCCCTACTACAGGCCAGGCAATCATGCAACTGGGATCTTTTACTGGGGGCCATGTGAATTTTTGAACAAATTGTTTCTCTGCTTGATATCATCAACTGGTGCGGATCCTTTTTTTCTTTTTAACCACGATATACAAGTCATGATCTTTTGACATAAGTACAAATTCTCTAAAAAAAATCCAACATTGAAATAAAAATTCTTCATTGAAATATGCATTTGCCTTTGTTTATTCAAAATTACCTGTCTCTTCATTTATAGGAATTTGTCAATAATTGTAAAATTTATCAATTAGCTCATTGTGGTTCTTATTATTTGGTATGTAAAACACATAAAAACATCAAACTAATCTCACAGAGGAATGTTACCTTTGTTTGCAACTTCTATAGCGAATATTTAAGAAAATTCACATGGCCCCCAGTAAAAGACCCCAGTTGCACGATTGCCTGGCCTGTAGTAGAGATGGCCATGGTCACCGCTTATTAAATCCCGGGGGGGGGGGGCACTCGTCGAAAATGAGGGTTAAAGAGATCCTCAGTTAGACCATGTCGCCGCCGCCACGAGAGGACCGGAAACAATGAGTGGGATGAACAGAAGATTACTTAAGAGAAATTGATTATCCAATGGGTTAGCTCATCAAGTATTTGTTTACATTAGACTTGAAGGCGACAATGCTGTAGTCGGTTGGGAAGCAGACTAGTGGTATCTTTTTTTTTGCTTTTGTTTTTCTTTAACATAGTTCACCCCCAAACAAGACAAGTTGCCACTATGGACGTAAGGGGCTACTTAGAATTAGGGTGAAAGTTTGAAAAAAGATACACCCTTGAATCTGATTGGTCATCGTGGTGACATAACCACCTCACAGGGGCTGCTCTATGTGAGAGCAAAGAATTGTCAGTGTGTATGACTGCTACAGGGCCCGGCTTCAAACGGGAAACATAAAATTACATATTCCAAACCAATATTGCATTATCATCATCATCAAAGGAGAGTAGAAAGTAGATGATGATGATGATGATCATCATCATCATCATATTTACGGTGTTGCGAGTGACAAAAGATTTGAATGGTCAACCACCATCATCATCAACATCAGCATCATCATCATCATCAATGTTGCATCCCTGTG
>OY744553.1:817555-877555 GCA_963556195.1 Sepiola atlantica
ACCTGTCCAAATTCACCTGGAATTGATGCGTTGTTGGTGCATTTATTATCTCCCTTTGAAGACTAATCCCCCACTCTCTCTCTCTCACTCCCTCTCCTTCCCCCACTTTCTCTCACTCCTTCACCCACTCTCTCTCTCACTCCTTCCCCCACTCTCTCTCTCTCTCACTCCCTCTCCTTCTCCCTCTCCTTCCCCCACTCTCTCACTCCCTCTCCTTCCCCACTCTCTCTCTCTTTCTCTCACACTCCCTCTCCTTCCCCCATTCTCTCTCTCTCTCACACTCCCTCTCCTACCCCCCACTCTCTCTCACCCACTCTCTCTCACCCACTCTCCTTCCCCCTCTCTCTCTCTCTCATCCCCTCTCCTTTCTTCCCTCTCTCTCACACTCCCTGTGAGTGGGGTAAGCAGAGGGGGGAGAGTTGCCACATAGAGAAAGGGTGGTAGAAATTTACACAGAAGAGGATACAGTAGCCCAGCACCTGTCCAAATTCACTATAAATTGTTGCGTTGTTGGCACATTTATTACCTCCCTTGGGAGTCTATCACAGGGTCCAGGGATCTTGATTGAGAAGGCGGCCCTCCTTCGGTTCAATCGAAATCGGCGGTGAAATAGTTTCTTGTGGTGTCCGCGTAGACCTCTTTCTGGTGCAGATATAAATAATACGTCCTGAGGTATATCGTAATGACCATTGAGGAGATTGTAGGCCAAAATGAGATCACCGTGTAATTGTCAGCGCTCAAGAGAGAAAAGGTTAAGTTTCTTGAGTCGGCTTTCAAAGGGCAGATCCCATAGACCCTGCACCATTCGAGTAGCCAGTTTTTGAACTCTTTCCAGATGCTGGATATCACGTATTCACATATTAGATATGGAGCATCGGCCTGTACACCATACTCTAACAGCGGTCTGACGAGGGAGACATAAAGTGGTAGAAATATTTCAGGGGTGAGTTTGCAGAAAGAACGTTGAATGAGAAATAGAGTGTTCATTGCTTTGTTTGCAACCTGAATGCGATGTTTCGATGGCGTGAAGGACGAGTCGACCGGAAGGTCAAGATCTTTTGTCCCGTTCACCTACTTGAGCAGAGCCGTGTCACCGTCAAGAATAAGAGCCAAGTCAGACGGAGATCCCACTGCAATATGGCAGCATTTATCGACATTAACGTATAAGTCCCGTTCAATGGACCATTTCCAGGCTCGACTTGAGATTGTCGTTGATATAAAGTAGAAACAGAATAATGAACGAGTCATAATTTCAAAGATATGTGCAAAAAGAGTCACAAGTTCGGAAAATTGGGAAATTTCACATTTCTTTTTTGTTACAGTTCCAGGAGAGACGTTAACAATTTAAATCTACTCCCACCCACCCACCCACCCCCCTCTGAGTTTAATTAACAACACGAAAATAATACATTCTGAAACCAATTAAAAAAAAAATTAAAAATACTCGAAGCTATCTTTATTAAAATCCAGCAACATACAATTAATAACATTACGTATGAAACCAGTAACAACATTTTAAAATGCTGAAGATAATACAATTCATTTCTTGGCCTTTTTGGCCAAGATCAAAGTGTAGTATCTGTTCCGATGGATACTGCACCCTGTAATATCTAATCGTACATTTTGGGAACGACAACGATTACTTCCCTTGCACCAATCATACTGTAATTATTTATAATCTGTAATTATCCCCCTTGTATTTTTCTGATGTATATAAACAATGAGTGCTTACGTGTAACTTTCTTAAGCAGCAGACGACCGACCAAGTAACATCGTGTTTGTGTCCTTTTTGACCTCTGTCCCCTTTACTCGTATTACTTCTTACTTTCAGTGAATAACCACATAACACCACACCCCATAGACCGGTGTCGTCTCGGCCTTCGTGGCTTGATTTCCGCCGGTCTATGGGTTTGTCCTGTGCAGTTATAGGAGGTCGACCCTCCCAGGCTTTGCCTCCCCTCTTTGGGGGGGAGTAAGTTTATTGCTTACTGCCTGAGGCGCACCTACCGGGGAATGCCGACGGAGCTGCTCAGGCATTTTTTGTAGGCCAGAGTGCTCACCTTCTCGGGCGCTGGCTTTTCAAATCCCACTTTCCCGACCTTGGGTCACATCTTACCTCTGTGGGAGGAAGATAACTAAAATAATACAATTCATCCTGGTATGCTAATTCTGGCGTCCCGGAATTTAAAATTGTTAACGTCTCTCCTGGTTCTTTCCGGAACTGCACTGGTTCTTTCCGGAACTGCACTGGTTCTTTCCGGAACTTCACTGGTTCTTTCCGGAACTTCACTGGTTCTTTCCGGAACTGCACTGGTTCGTTCTTTTGACGTTTTCATGTGCACATTCTTGCCTGCTTTTTGAAATTCTTTTCTTTTCACCAGCTTTTTCGTTCATTTGTCTTTGTCGTCACCTGAAGATGATCCGCCGAAGAATCGAAAACGTTTGTGATACATATGGAACATACATAAATTTTTTTTTTTTTTGATTTAACACAAAAAAAAGATTATTAGAAAAAAAATTAAAAAAAAAAAAAAATAGGTATAATCAAGCGGAATAATTCTGTTATGTTTAACAATGTTTGCTTAAATGAAAGGACGCTGCCTAAATACACACACAACATACATATGTGTTGTTTTTTTTTTTCATTTTACTTCAGTCGAAGTTCTCAGAAATCAAGGGGTCCCTTCCTGGGGCTAACACTTGATCTCTATATGAATGCATAAATATTCGCGTATTCAATTAACGTTCTCCTTTACTTCTCAAACGTTGAGTTATTAAAGAAGTTAAAAACATTGATCAGTTAACCTGGTGATACCAGATCAGGCTGCCCTGTGGCTCCCTCAGACGAAATTCACCTACATTGACGTTTTTTGTTTTTCTTCTTTTTTTTTTTTTTTGTAAAACTTAATTATGTTCTACAAAACCAAAAACAAAAACAACAGCCCCTCTCCCTTTCTCCCTCCCCTTTTTTATTTTATTTTTAGAACTTGAAGCATAAATCTTTTACTATAATGACCAGATTCGGCATTAAATAACCCAAAAAGGGTTGATATGCCGTAAAACAAAACTACCAAACCAAAAACGATGATTAAACATTTGAAGATATAAAGAACTTGAAGCATAAAAACTTTTACTATAATGACCAGATTCGGCATTAAATAACCCAAAAAGGGTTGATATGCCGTAAAACAAAACTACCTGACCAGTTAACTATGTTATAGTATATCTTTCTTGTTGTCTCTTGGTCTTACGGGATTTGTAGACAAGAATTCATCTAGTCTGGTGGAATATCCAGCTGAGTGCTGTTACTTTAGCTAACATTACTAGAATAAGGTGCACCATTCCTCGTATGGGCCAGTGTATAGCCGTGTTGAGGGGACCTTATTTGGGGATTTGAATACTATGTAATTTTGAATATTTGGTCAGAGTTTACTTATACGGTGAAGTATTCTCATGTCAGGTTGTCCTGACAAACCCTTGTACAGAGAGACCGAAGACACTCGAGGATGGTGTCTATTATACATTCAAATTCTGTCATATATTTCAGTTTACTTCAGTCGAAGTTCTCAGAAATCAGGGGGCCTTTACCTAGGGCTAACACTTGATCTCTATATGAGATACATAGATATTCGAATATTCTATTAACGTTCTCCCTTATTTCTCAAACATTGAGTTAGTAAAAAAGTTAAGAGCATTAATTTTCCTCTCCCCAATTGACCTGTTAACTATGTTGTAATATATTTTTCTTGTAGTCTTTTAGTCTTACCGGATTTCAAGACAAGAATTCATCTAGTCTGGTGGAGTATCCAGCTACCTGCTGTTACTAGAGGTAACATCACCTGGAGAAGGTGCAGCATTTCTCGTATGAGCCAGTGTATAGCCGTGTCGCGGGGATCTTATTTGGGCTTTGAACATTATGTTATTTTGAATGTTTGGTCAGGGTTTTAGTTGTAGGGTGAAGTATCCTCATGTCAGGTTGTCCTGACAAACCCTTTTACAGAGAAACCAAAGACACTCGAGGACAGGGTCTAGTAGGTAATTGAAACTGTGTATGCGTGTGTGTACTCTATTATAATACAAATACAGAGACTACACTTTGATCTTAGATACAAGGCCAATTTAGGGAGGGCCTGTGGACGAGTGGTTATAGCACTTTGGGCTGGACGACCCGGGTTCGATCCCACTCACGGCATGCGAATTTTCGGGTCTGAAAACTCCCTCTGTCCACCCAGCAGTAAATGGGTACCTGACTAAAACTCAGGGAAGGTTCAAGGCAGCTGGAGGGGAGGGATGGGCTCCACCTTCCATATGCTGTGCTCTAGACACGGTGATTCTTAACAAATCACCGCCGCTACGGCCATGGGCAGTGTGCGATGTCGGCAACGACACTCGTGCGCGTCCAGACTATGCGACCTTTACCTTTACAAGGCCAATTTATTTAGTCAAATAAAAATCACAATAATTTTCTTTGGCTTAGACATTACTCCGTATTGATTTTGGAGGAGGGGGGGCGAATGTCATTTTTTGACAACAAAAACTTTTGTCTCCTCTAAACTAGACACCGTCACCAAAATACCGCATTCACTCCATGGCTTTAATCCCACTTAAAAGATCCCCAATGGTTTCCGTGAAATTTTATTGAGAAGGCCAAGGAGTAACGAGAAGTGGTAAAACCATTTTTTTATTTTTTATTTTTTTATCATAGTTCACCCCAAACAAGGCAGGCCGCCACTGTAGACGCAAGGGGCTACTAAGAATCGAGGGATCATCCTAAGTTGGACTCTGTGCAGCGAGATGTCTGTTTACATTAGTTTTAAACCTCTGCATGTCAGGGAAACAGAGAGCAATGAGGGAGTTCCAGAGGCCGGCAGCACGAGGAAAGAAGCTATTGGAGTAGAAGGCTCTCCGGCATCTGGGGACCTCCACAGTGAATGGATGGGACTTAGCTCATTGTCGGGTTGGTCTAGTGTATTTGCACCGAGGGGGCAAGTTCATCGGAACACAATCCATTGAAGTACTTGTAAAACAGGCACAAGGATGCAACATTGCGCCGATGGGGCAGGGGCTGGAGCTTGGTGGATAGTGAGGGACTTATTAAGTTGGCGACTTTTTTTTTAACCATGTCTAAGAGGGAGAGACTGGTGGTTGATGCACCAGCCCAGATGTGGCAACAAAACTCCATACATTTTACACAATCTATTAATATAGAAATTTGAACAATGAAATTATAGAAATGTTTTTAAAAAATACGGATATAAAATGTGATATGGTATTTATGATGGTTGATAGCGATAGTACACGTGGCTTCTCGTTCTTCCAGTTTTTAATAAAATAAAAGTGAAGGGGGGATGAGGGATTGCTCATCGAAGCGAGAAAGACAAGGCGGACGAGAGAGAGAGAGAGCCGGGGCACCTGCTGCGTCGCCATCTATCCCTTCCCCTATTTTTTTTGTCCCCTTTCGCTCGTGCCCACGTGCCAACCAACTGTCGAAAAATAAAGATACTTATTGCGATGTCCCTATTTACTTACCTCCCCACGAGGGCAAAGTTAGACAAAAAGTCGGTTTTTAATGTCGGGATTGTAGTGACAAATGAGAACAGACGTAACTTCTTTTTTTTTCTTCTTCTTTTTTTTTTTTTAAAGATTTATCTTCCTCCCACAGCGGTAAGATGTGACACAAGGTCGGGAAAGTGGGATTTGAAAAGCCAGCGCCCGAGAAGGTGAGCACTCTGGCCTATAAAAAATGCCTGGGCAGCCCCGTCGGCATTCCCCGGTAGGGGCGCCTCAGGCAGTAAGCGATAAACTTACGCCACCACAAAGAGGGGAGGCAAAGCCTGGGAGGGTAGACCTCCTAGAACTGCACAGGACAACCCCACAGACCGGCGGAATCAAGACCCGAAGGCCAAGACGATACCGGTCTATAGGGTGTAGTATCCATCGGAACAGATACTACACTTTGATCTTAGCCAAAAAGCCAAGAAGCATTCATATTGTTTAGTAAAAGCAGGAGAGTTCTCCAAAGGGGAGATAATTCAAAATAGGGAAAGTTATTCGTAATTGTTCATTACTGGGATGTCCAACTCTACAAAACGAACCATTTTAGATGGGACAAAATTAAAAAAAAAAAACAGTCCCGGTCGTTGGGAGAAGGGTGGGAAGTGGGGGATCCAATCATATTCAAACTATCTCCCTGTCTCATAACATTTCACAGTACTAGGACTTATACTTGAATCTTTGAGGCAGACAATCTAGGAGTTGGCCACGGAGCATCACAATGGCATCGCCAGACTTCTGCACGCCACCACGGTCGAGAAGGATTTCTCCTACTCCTGGCTGAAGACAGAACAGATACTACACTTTTAATTATTTGTACGCAAATAAAAGTTAAAATTAATTTACAAATTAGGCACAAGGACATTAAAAATGTGGGATGTGGGTCATCCTCTGTCTATCCTACTCTTAATAAACAGAATAGTTAATCAACCCCCACCTCCCAATTTTAAGAATGGCTTTCTAAATTATAACGTTATTATTTTAATCCGGTTCGTAAACTGCATAAGTACCCTTCTTTTTTTTTTTCTTACCAATTCTCTGGATTTTCCTTATGGGTTATGGTTACAAAAAAAAAAAAGTTTGAATTATCTCCCCTTTTAACTGACTCTTCTAAATTAAGGATGAAAATGTCGTCTGCCCCAATAATACAGAAGCACCGAAATTTTTTATTTATAATTGCCCCAGTCGAGAAGGATTTCGTGGAAAATGTGCTAAGTAGTGGGTGTTGGCTATTTGTACTCTTCCACTCCTCAGCAAACCGAAATCAGACCGACAGAGTCCTGGGTACGCTTTGGCTGGTGTGGCCTTCGTCTCTGGGGGTCTGAGGTACTGCCCTGTGCAGCTCTAGGGATGGGGGGGGTCGATCTTCCCATGCTTTACCTTCTCGCTCTTTGAGAAGGGATTAGTTGACTGCTAATCGCCTGAGGCGCCCCTACCGGGAAATGCCGACGTGAGGGGGGGGGGAGGCCTGCCCAGGAAAGTTTTGGTTCTGCCAGAGTGAATGCTCTTCCTCTAGGGCGCTGGCTTTTCAAATCCCACTTTCCCTGACCTTGTGTCTAACCCTAACCCGACGTGAGAGGGAGGGAGATAAATAAACAGCACATTTCAATAAAATAAAAACACCCCCCCCCAAAAAAAAAAATAGGCACAAGGTCATCAAAAGTGTGGGATGATGGTTCTGTGGTCATCCTTTGTCTATCCTACTGTTAACTAGACGACGCAATCTGACCCATTTTCCCACCATTTGTCCATCACTTTCAGCCACCAAAAGACCACATTTACTCTAGGGCTACCTTAACTCTATGGTAAAATTGTTGTTTCCCAACCAAAATGGCGGACAATAAAATCGTCGGCAGTTGTCCGACCTCACAAACGAGAAAGTAAACCCAAATAAATTGTTTTGGACTAATTTTAAAATTTACCTTAAATTATTTTAAAGGAAATACAGTTGGGAAATTAGTCCCAAACAATTTATTTGGGTTTACTTACACATTTTTAGGGTCCGAAAAAAAAAGCAGAAATTAGTAGACGATTCATTGTCCACCATTTTGGCTGCGAAACGACAAAATCGCCTTTTTATTTAGTAAATACTGGATGAATTTGCGTAATGGTGTACAGTCTTTTTTTCAGCTACCACGTAACTACATAAAAAGGTTTATACATTTCTTTAGCTATTTTTTTTTTTTAAGAGAGGCCTAATATGTCGTCGTGAAAGTAAAGAAGCACCTAAGAATTATCCCTAAAGTTTCCCCCTCCCTCCCCGAGGGGGATTTTCTAAATGCTATCGTATCGATTTCTGTAACGGACAAACGACCCTCTCCTTTTATAGATATAAAAAAACAAAAAAACGATCGTCAAATTTAAAAGCAGGTGGCTACGGCTTTTGTTCTGTTTTCAACGTTGAATTCCGACTTTGACAGTTAAAGGCTTTTTTTTGTTCTTTATTTCTTTATTATTGTTTTTGTTAGAAGAAAAGAAAAAAAAACGATTTGCGTCGCTGTTCTTTTTTTTTTTTCTTTTCTTCTATAAAAGAAAGAGAACGAAAAAAAGGATTTTATTGGGTGGAGGATGAGAGGGTGTGGTCGTTTTGTTCTTGATGACTGGCACGGGACCTCGGCTTTTTACAGGGGCGTCGGCCGTGGCGGCCCTAGTGAAGCCACGCCTCGGTCCTTGGATCGGAGTAAGACGGCGTCCTCCCAGGCATTACCCCATCCTTCGAAAGAGGTGGATTGGTTTATCGCCGGTCGCCCGAGATCCCCCCCCCTCCCTATTCGGAGGGAATAGCGACGGGTCTGATCACGACAAATTTCCCAACTGTATTTCCTTAAAAATAATTTAAGGTAAATTTCAAATTGGTCCAAAACAATTTATTTGGGTTTACTTTCTCGTTTGTGAGGTCGGACAACTGCATCTGGAAAGTAGCTACTGTATTACAATGAGGTATCAAAACAGCGAATTAATAAAGACCACTAGACCAACGAATCAAACGAGCTGGAACAAAAGAAGCAGGGAATAGATCACACAATTCTGAAGAACACATGCCATAATAGTATTTATAGAAAAAGACTGAGACTAGCAACATCACGTCTGTGAGAGAGAGGGTGTAGAGAAGAAGAAAGGATAGGGACAATCAAATTACAGATACGTTTCTGCGCCTTATCAAGAACCCTCAAATGGGACAGAGATTCACCAGCCGAAATATGACAACAGTTACAATTGTTAGAGTCCATTGTCAAGGAGAAATTCAGGACGACTGGAAACAAGGCCGGGATAAGCAGAGAAAGACTAGTGTTATTTTGGAGGTTTTTCCTTCTCCTAGATTAGTTGCACAAGCAAGGCTTGGGAGTCTAGTTTACCGTATTATTTAACTTATAGCTAGTTTTCCCCACCCTATTCCACAAATATAGGGTGGGCAAAAATAAGGGTCCTATTTTTAAAAATTCATAACTTTTTTATTTATTGATTTTTTTTTTTTTTTTTTTTTAGAATAAGTAAAGGACCCCTTCCGAAGCAAGCATGAGCCGTATTAGCCCTAAGGAACGTACCCTCATTTAGAAAACATTATTTTTGCTTAAAAAACTCAAAACAGTGTAAAAAACAATACTTTAGTTTTTGTAAGTTTTAAGAAGTGTTTTTCGGCTAAAATTTGTTTTGTTTATTTCAAAAAATCTCGGAAGGGTCAGTCTACACACACATAAAGTTTGGTGAGTTTAACTTTTATTTTGTGGAAGTTATTCAAATTCAAGTTATTCAAATTTAAAGATAGGACCCTTATTTTGGCCCACCCTGCCAAGACAAAGGTAGACCACATTTTCCTCAACTTACTCGACAAACACTTCCCCCCCCCACACACACAACCTGCACATTTTTTTAACAGAAATTCTTTTAAGATTAGCTACTCCACTGACACATCCATAAGAAAAATCATCTCTGCCGACTTGATGGTCCAGGTCCAGCTGGAGCTTCGCTCGACATAGTCAAGCCATCTCATCGTATTTGAAGTTTTAAAGGAGGTTTGCTCCCCCCCCCCCACTAGCTATCTTAGGTTAGGAGGGTACATAGAGATTCAGAACCACTTCCATTGTCTTCCCCAGAAAATTTTTAATCAGAATCAATTTTTTAGATTTTATGTAAATTCTCTAACCTTTCTTTCTATAGGGAAGACACAAACATCACACATGCAGACATTGAGTTTTATATATATATACAGGGTGGGCAAAAATAAGGGTCCTATTTTTAAAAATTCATAACTTTTTTATTTATTGATTTAAAAAAAATTTTTTTTTAGAATAAGTAAAGGACCCCTTCCGAAGCAAGCATGAGCCGTATTAGCCCTAAGGAACGTACCCTCATTTAGAAAACATTATTTTTGCTTAAAAAACTCAAAACAGTTTAAAAAACAATACTTTAGTTTTTGTAAGTTTTAAGAAGTGTTTTTCGGCTAAAATTTGTTTTGTTTATTTCAAATAATCTCGGAAGGGGCAGTCTACACACACATAAAGTTTGGTGAGTTTAACTTTTATTTTGTGGAAGTTATTCAAATTCAAGTTATTCAAATTTAAAGATAGGACCCTTATTTTGGCCCACCCTGTATATATATATATATATATATATATATATATATATATATATAGAGAGAGAGAGAGAGAGAGAGAGAGAGAGAGAGAGAGAGAGATTTGGATTTTTCACTTAGAAAATAGATTATTCAGTGAAGACCGGGATTAGGCCAATAAAAACAAGCCCGATGATACTCGATTACAGGTTACAGAGCATTTATATGTGATTTTTTGAAGGCTTACAAAAGCATTCCGTTCAGGAGCCCAATCATCACCACAAAAGATTTTTCATTCAAAAATTATTTATTTATCATTTTTCAAATTAAAAGAGTTTTTTACCTACACGTGTTTCACTACCAAGCAGGTCCTCTTTAAAATGAAAATGATAAATAAATAATCTTTGAATGAAAAAGTCTTTTGTGGTGTTAATTGGGCTCCTGAACGGAATGCTTTGGTAAGCCTTAAAAATATCACACATACACACATATATATATATATATATATATATATATATATATATATATATATACAGGGTGGGCCAAAATAAGGGTCCTATCTTTAAATTTGAATAACTTGAATTTGAATAACTTCCACAAAATAAAAGTTAAACTCACCAAACTTTATGTGTGTGTAGACTGACCCTTCCGAGATTTTTTGAAATAAACAAAACAAATTTTAGCCGAAAAACACTTCTTAAAACTTACAAAAACTAAAGTATTGTTTTTTACACTGTTTGAGTTTTTTAAGCAAAAATAATGTTTTCTAAATGAGGGTACGTTCCTTAGGGCTAATACGGCTCATGCTTGCTTCGGAAGGGGTCCTTTACTTATTCTAAAAAAAAAATTTTTTTAAATCAATAAATAAAAAAGTTATGAATTTTTAAAAATAGGACCCTTATTTTTGCCCACCCTGTATATATATATATATATATATATATGTGCGTGTGTGTATGTATATATTTCTATTTATATTTGCAATTCTTTATGTTCAAATAAAAAATTTATAACATAAAGGAATCGTTATAGCTCAATAGTGTAAGGCCAGAGCTCTGTTATATACAATATTTTTAATTCGATTTTATATCATATCCAATGTTTTAAAAGACAGATTCCCATATTTCTCAGAATTTATTTTCTTATTTAGCATACAATTGTTTCGGCCTACACGAAGATATATGTCACTGCTCCTATGCATTTATTTCTAGGGGTGGCTATCCTCAGTGCTGATTATATAAAAAAAAACAATGGAAAACAAAGACTAAAACCAAGATAAGTGCAGATCATATTTCTAGACCTTATGTCTATAATCCTTATTTCAATTTAGATCAAACCCCATTAAATAGTTTCGGTTCCCTAAAGATGTATAAAGTTTAGGAGTTAAGCTCTACCTCCTATCATAAAGGGGGCCTTAAGATCTTTCGGGGAAATTTAAATTCAAAGATTCTTTCTAAGTAGATGTCTAATTACTATAGTTCCAACTTCAATCAAATCGGAAACACTTGAATCTTCTAAAGGTGTGTGGGGCTTACTCACTAGCGTGGTTATTCGTGCTTAACTTCTTAACTACCTTATATATATATATATATATATATATATATATATATATAATCAAATATGAAACTAAAAATAAACTATAGTGAAATGGTTTAAGCTCAATATACGAGATAGAGCAATTATAAAGATAGAACAAAGAAGAATTGAAAAGCCTTGGCTTAAGGAAAGAATAATAAACATAATTTTATTACAGAATATACCTTGCATTGAACAATCGAAGTTTGAAATAAATCTGGACATTCGTACATGTTTATCACTCTTCTTTCTTCTATCTTTATTTATTTATATATATATATATATATATATATATATATATATATATATATATATATATATATATATTTGATTTGTTTAATGTTCAAATATACATTTTATATCATAAAGGGATTCTTATAGCTCAGTAGTGTAAGGCCAGAGCTATCTTTGAAAACTCATGAGTTAAGGACTTTAAGATACTTTGCCTGAACTTTGAATTCTAATAAAATTTGATTCGCAACTTATTTTATTATTTCACTTTATCTATTGCTATTAATGCTCTATCCAGTATATTGAGCTTCAGTTTTTATCCGGATGTTTCACTAATTAAAAGATATTAGTTGCCTCTTATATCTTCTGTTGGATTAACTTTATATATATAAACTAGTGTTTATTATTCTTTCCTTAAGCCAAGGCTTTTCAAAGATCGAGATCTTATCATCAGAGGAGAAATGCAGATAGATAAGTTGGTTTTCGAAAAAACCAAAGTTCAAATATTTGAAAAATATGAAAATTATTATTAAAAGAATTATTATTAAAAAACGCAGTGTATTTCTCCTCTGATGATAAGATCTCGATCTTTGAAAAGCCTTGGCTTAAGGAAAGAATAATAAACACTAGTTTATTAGTGAATACACCTTGCATTGAACAATTGAAATTTGAAATAAATTTGGACAATCGTCGCATGTTTATCACTCTTTTTTCTTCTATCTCTACAATTGCTTTATCTCGTATATTGAGCTAAACCTCTTCACAATAGGTTCCATCTACTAAAAGTTTTACTTTGGTTTATATTTGATCCTATATATATATATATATATATATATATATATTTATATATATATATAAATTATTTAATAATAAATATTTAATTATTATCTACATATGTATATGTTTAATCCTTGCGGATACATCAGTGTAGAGATACCTGTTCAAAGCGATCGCACGATTCAAACCCCGGAACAAAAATCAGAGCAAAACAGATTCTGTTTTCTGGGCCTTTGCGTCGTTTTCTGTCCAGTCGGAAAAGAACTGCTGTTCTGATTGCAAAGTTATCGAAAAATCAACTAAAAATCATTGTAGCGTCACAAAAAAAATAAAATATCATCCCGTGTTTCAAAACTCAGATTTTTGTAATTTCATTTGGAAAGGGGGGAATCCGTTTGTCACAACACTGACCGAGACCACGCGATTGACACTACGGCCAGTGTGGAAATTAAGCCCCGAATTCGGACAAATACAACGAGCGGGCGATCACGGCCTGTGCAGTAAACGCACGCGCAAACGTACGTTCGCACTTGTCTTGCGCCGCCTCATCATATCTGACGCCGCATGTCGTCAAACAGAACCGCCCACAGATCGTAACCAACCTGCAGACATCTGGCGCTGCAGTTGCCCCGTTTCGACAGCAAGACTCCCTTTCCTCTCCCCGCCAAGTCACGCACTTTAGAACCATCTGTTCGGCGTTTCGGGGTCCTGACTAATTAATCCGAACTGTGAAAACTTGATACGAATCCAAATCCGAGGATTTAATTATACAAATATTTTAATTTTTTTATTTTTTTATTTTTGTTCGCTCCCAAAAGACGGCATGTTGCCACTGAAGTGAAAGGGGCTACTATGATAGGTGCCAGATTTATAGGAAGGCAACCTGGGCTGGGAGTAAAGCAGCAAAATGTTTGTTCACATTACATTTAAATTTCTGCATGTCGGTACGTTCGAGGAAACAAGGAGAGAATTCCGAAGGCAAGCGGTCCGAGGAAAGAAGCTATTAGAGTAGAAAATCTCCCGGCATCTAAGGGACCTCTACAGAGAAGGGGTGTGATTTTGCTGCTGCCAGTGTCGAAATTAAGCACCGAACAAAGAAAATGACTGCACAAGCACGACCTGTTCCGTAAACGCACACAAAGTTCAAAATCGAGATAAAAAATAAAATAATCAAAAACTAAAATGAATGTTTTTAAATCCTATTAAAAAATTTTTTTAAATCCTATTAAAATTTTTTAGAATCCTATTAAAATTTTTTTTAAATCCTATTAAAATTTTTTAAAATCCTATTAAAATTTTTTAAAATCCTATTAAAAAAAAAAATTTGAACATTTAATTATGTTTCTCAAAACTCTCCCCCGCTATACTGTTGGGTAACATGTGTAAGTTTACTAGTATATATTTTAGACTCGGTGAATGGGTCCGGGGCTGGGAGTTAGGCCGCAAAATGTTTGTTCACATTACATTTAAATTTTTGCATGTTGGTACGTTCGAGGAAACAAGGAGAGAATTCCGAAGGCAAGCGGTCCGAGGAAAGAAGCTAATAGGGAAGAAAATCTCCCGTCATCTAAGGGACCTCTACAGTGAAGGGGTGTGATTTTGCTGCTGCCAGTGTCGAAATTAAGCACCGAACAAAGAAAATGACTGCACAAGCGCGACCTGTTCCGTAAACGCACACAAAGTTCAAAATCGAATGTTTATCGAGATAAAAAATAAAATAATCAAAAACTAAAATGAATTTTTAAAAATCCTATTAAAAAAAAAATTTTTTAACATTTAATTATTTTTCTCAAAACTCTCCCCCGCTATACTGTTGGGTAACATGTGTAAGTTTACTAAGTATATATTTTAGCCTCAGTGAATGGGTCCGGGGCTGGGAGTTAGGCCGCAAAATGTTTGTTCACATTACATTTAAATTTTTGCATGTTGGTACGTTCGAGGAAACAAGGAGAGAATTCCGAAGGCAAGCGGTCCGAGGAAAGAAGCTAATAGGGAAGAAAATCTTCCGGCATCTAAGGGACCTCTACAGAGAAGGGGTGTGATTTTGCTACTAATCAGGTGGGTCACGGTATTTACTTACTCAAAAATTTCCATCGGGTGGATTAGTACTAACCTGCTCATACCCACATGAACTTTTTTTGGACCCATCCAGTAAGTTTTACATTATCTATTCTAAAGGACCCCTATGATCTAGCTTGCCTTGTTAATGAGAGAGATAAAAGAAAAAAAATTATATTCATTCGTGTATATATACATATATATATATATATATATATGAATTATGACAATATATGTATTAGCATATACTATTGTTGCATTACCCGTTCTTTCGGGGAACCCGGTAAGATCCAACAAGAATGACAAAGAACAGAACGTATATGGACAAAATTTGGTTTTCTTTATTTCCCATCACCAGAGTGTTTACGCCGGCTACGCACACATATATAAAAAAAAATCTTTTGACATACTTTTGTCTCATGAAAGTCTTTTTCTTGCTGAGGTCACAGATTTGGTTTCCGCTAGAAACTCGTTCATATATACATCCGATTGGAAAGCAATTTGCTCTGCATTGTCTATCCGAGCGTGAACTGAAGCAATTGTTCCACAAGCACTTCCAATTGTCTGTTTGATGAAATACAAGTCAGGGGATTCCTTCACTGTACCAACTTGCTTATCAGTCGCATTTTTAGTCAGCGGACACGAAAGCCTAACCGCAAGACGGGCTTGGGTACCATCACCAATAAAGCTTCATCGATGCCATAAACATTGGTTAGCTCCCTTTTTTCCGGTACTTCGATACTCCGATCATCAAGTGCTCCGGCTTTTCGCGTTTCTGAAACCACCGCCTTTCAAGTCTCGCTTGCACCGCAGAACCTTCTCCTTTTTAACAGTTATCAAGTCGATTTCTTTCTTTCTCGACGTCCCACTCACAATGGACTCGTCCACGATTCATTTTTGCCACTCTTCACTATCTTACCCATCTACAATTATCACTCTCTACGAAAAGATTCAGCTCGATAATTGTCCACCAGTAACAACAGAGCATATATAAATTAGTCACGTTCATTTTATATTCCAATAACCATGGTTTTTTATATTTGTTTTAGTCTTATTTTTTCACTTTTTTAAAAAACATAAAATTCCTGTGAGATGTAAATAAACAAATATGTAAATAAACAAATATTTAATTATATTTTCCTGCAGACGACGTCGTTCCGAGCTTATTGCTCTCTTCAGTGTAGGAATAATCCCAGGCGATCATAAGGCTCGAACCCAGTTCACAGAGCCATCTTTGGATCTGCATGCTTTCACCCTACCCGCACAGCCATTTCATATATATATATATATAAATAAATTATTTATAAACAATATTTTTCAAATAAATCCATATACACATGTGTTTCATGCCCAACCTGCAATCATCGGTATAGGAGGAGACAATCCCTGCGATTACACGGTTCAAACCCCAATACGAAAGTCATATTTAACTCAGTAGTCAGAGCGCATACCGATGTGCCTACCACGCATTATCTAGAAATGGGAGAGTAAATTAACGTTTTAAATGGCAAAGTCAGTGGCCATAGAAGCAGGCTGTCAAGAGAACTCAACAGGCTTTGAGTTCCGCCTACGTTTTAACAACCACAAACAAACCATTAGAGAAAAATCCACACACCACATAATGACTATCCATTTTAATCTCCCAAATCACACCATAGACAACATCAAATGCATCCTCATAGCCTCTAATTTTAAAACACAACAACAACAACACAGACGCAAACACAAAACAAAACTCATTCCGAAACTCAAAACCCACATCTCAGGACTGAATAAGGATTTGGGACCACTCAATGAATATTGATTACACAGAAATACAAACTGACCATCAATATTTTTCCGTGTGTTCGCAGTGGGAAAATAACATAACTTTTTTCTCATCAGCATTGTTTTCCAGTTTTTTTTTTCATATTTCTCATGTACAAAGTTTTGTCGGGAATGTGGTATAAAAATAGCTAACCTGGATCTAAATTTATCTCTTAATCAGCAAAGTAATAATAAACGAACAGAACTTAAATTTAGATCCACGCTATTTTTACGCAACATTCCCAACAAATTTCTTTACATAACATCGATATTAAAAAAAAAAATTTATTCCACTTCATAAAGTGATAGACTCCACCTCGCGTGACTTTTTCAACAGCCTGTTAATGACGCGCCACACCAGGGACCATCATGAACTGCCTTGGTTTTACGAGTGCCTCTCCATCGTGGAAACGCCTTGAGCCTGCTCTCTGCCTGCCGACAAGCCAGCAGGACATCCGTTGAAACTTCCTGATACTTGAATATTGGTTTCGAAAAAGTACATTTTATTAATTAATTATTATTTGCCTGTCCATTAATCAATCGAACAATAAAACATTATTAGAAGGCAATTTTTTTTCTGCTCTGAACCACCGAGCTCAGTTTTTGTTGTTGAAACATATTCAATTCGGGGGGAGGGGGAGGGGAGGAGATCTCTTAATGCACCTCTTCCCCCAACCCCATTCTTTATTAGCCGTTTTTGGCCGTTAAGGATTAAATATCATTTTTTGATTATTGGACAGTTAAGCAAAAATGTCCGTCTGCTCTTAAAAAAAAAAGAAGGAAAATGCGAAAGTGGGCTCAAGAGAGAGGGGTGGGAGTGGAGGGGGGCTAAAAGCCCACACTTTTTCTTTTAACTCTGCCATTTTTTAAATTTTATTCAGAACAAAACCGGGTAGAAGTAATAGCAGATTATAAGGGAGAAGAAGAAAACAATCAAACACTAAGAGAGAGAAAGAGAGAGAGAGAGAGAGAGAGAGAGAGAGAGGAAAAAAGAGAGTGAACGGGAGAAAGAAAGAGAGAGAAAAAGAGAGAATAAGAAAGAGAGTAAGAAAGAGAGAGGGAAGAGGGAAATGAAGAGAGTGAAAGAGAGAGAGAGAGAAAAAGAAAGAAAGAGGGACAGGGAAAGAGAGAGAATGAAAGAGAGGGAGAGGGAGAGGGGAAAAGAGAGTGAACGGGAGAGAGAGAGAGGGAAAAAGAGAGAGGGTAAGAAAGAGAGTAAGAGAGAGGGGGGAAGAGGGAGAGAGTGAAAGAGATAGGGTGCACGAGAGAGGGGAGGGGGTAAGAAAGCGAGTAAGAGAGAGAGGGGAGGAGGAAGAGGGAGAGAGTGAAAGAGAGAGGGTGCACGAGAGAGGGGAGGGGGTAAGAAAGCGAGTAAGAGAGAGAGGGGAGGAGGAAGAGGGAGAGAGTGAAAGAGAGAGGGTGCACGAGAGAGGGGGGGTAAGAAAGCGAGTAAGAGAGAGAGGGGAGGAGGAAGAGGGAGAGAGTGAAAGAGAGAGGGTGCACGAGAGAGAGAGAGAGAGAGAGAGGGGGGGGGGCTAAAAACGCACACTTTTTCTTTAATCCTTCCATTTGATTTTTTTTTATCCAGGACAACACCGGGTAGCACTACTAGTAGAAAACATGGGAGAAAAACAACCTCCTATAGCCACCACCACCACCACTCACCTCCTCCAAAACAAACAAACACGCAAACATTAACGAAATAAAATTGAGGAGTTGAAAATAAAACTAGAGGGTTTATTTTGAGGTGAGGGGGGTGCTAAAATGAGTTTAAGATTTTGAAAGACCAAAGTTTAAGATTAGGGGGGGGGGGGCAATAATTCCAAGGATAGTTGGACTCCTCCTCCTCCTCTTTCTCCTCTTTCTCCCCTCCTTCCCAAAAAATGAGAGCAGACCAAAAATATTTTTTTGTTGTTGTTTGTTTTGTTCGTTCGCCGCGTTGCAGCAGTGGAAAAGAGGACAAAGTCTCTCTGCTGCCAATTTCTTTTTCAGTTGAGGAATGTTTTGTGGTGTTGGGTTACCCTTTCGGCTGAAAATGCTGCGACAAAACAAAATTCACAAGAAGCTGGAGGGAACAAGGGGGGGGGGGGAGGAATGGTAAAAGATTGGGAAGAATGGAAAATGATTTTTTCGTAGAATGAAATGGAACTGGACGAATAATCGGGTATTCTTTTTTTTTTATTTACTGTAACTAACAAAACAAAAAAAAGGGGGTGAAAAAAACAAACAAACAAAAAACAAATATGCAACAAATAAATGTTACCTAAGGCAAGATAAGTTACTCTTCTATCTATCTTGATAAGTCTATTTATGTTTTAAAACAAAATTAGGACAAATTATCGGTGCTTCTTTACTTTCACGACGACATGTTAAGCCTCTCTTTAAAAAAAAAAAAAATAGCTAAATAAATGTATAAACTTTGTTATGTACTTACGTGGTACCTAGAAATAAGACTGCACACCAAAAATTACGCAAATTCATCCAGTATTTATTAAATTAAAAATAAAAAACGATTTTATCTATCGATCGCCATTTTTGTTAAATTTTGAATTTTTTCCGGAAAAAAATTTCAGTTATCTCCCTTGCTTAATCAGTAAACTGAAATGTCTACCGATACGTAAGATCGTTTTGTTTTGTTTTGTCTTTTTCTTATAATTTAATAAATACTAGATGAATTTTCGTGATTTTTTCTGTACAATCTTATTTTCAGCTAACACATAAGTACATAACAAAGTTTATACATTTCTTTAAATATTTTAATGTCGTAGCGAAACTAAAGAAGCACCTTTTTATTGTAAGAATAGAACAAAAAAATATCCCCTTTTTTGTTCTGTTAGTAAAAAAAAAAGGTGCTACCCCCATGGATTAAATAAAGGGTTCTATTCGAAATTCCCTCCAGATTCCCGAGTTCGACAGAAATATTCCCTTTTTTGTTCTGTTAGTAAAAAAAAAAGGTGCTACTCCATGGATTAAATAAAGGGTTCCATTCGAAATTCCGTCCAGATTCCCGAGTTCGACAGAAATATTCCCGAGTTCGAAAAGATACACCTGGAAGAAGGCCGGAGGTTACAGCGGCCAAAACGTTGTGATGATAACACTCAAGATGAGAACAGTAGTCCGAATAATCGAAATTATAGCCATTTTGTTAGGTTAAAAGTTTGTTTTCCTTCGTGTGATAACCTTTTTAGTTTACATACCTCAATAACCCTAACCTCACCCTAACCTCAATATTTATAAATATTAGGATTTGTTCTTACTGCTAACTAGCTCCTATATATACAAAGATTCAAGTATAAGTCCTAGTACTGTGAAATATTATGAGACAGGGAGATAGTTTGAATATGATTGGATCCTCAACTTCCTACCCTTCTCCCAACGACCGGGACAGTTTTTTTTAAATTTTGTCCCATCCAAAGTAGTTCGTTTTGTAGAGTTGGACATCCCTGCAATGAACAATTACGAATAACTTTCCCTATTTTGAATTATCTCCCCTTTGGAGAACTCTCCTGCTTTTACCAAACAATATGAATGCTTCTTGGCTTTTTCGCTAAGATCAAAGTGTAGTATCTGTTCCGATGGATACTACACCCTTATAGACCGATACCGTCTTGACCTTCAGGCCTTGATTCCGCCGGTCTGAGATATTGTCCTGCACAGTTCTGCGAGGTCCACCCTCCCAGGCTTTACTTTCTCACCTTTTAAGAAGGGGTTAGTTTATTGCTATCGCCTGAGACGACCCTACCGGGGAATGCCGACGGTCACTGGCTTTAAATGTCACAAAGATCCCCGACCCCCACCTACCCCCCTTCCACAACGGGCGTTATGTCTAAGGTGTGGTGCATTTCGAGGGATGTAATTTTCATTTAATATAGAAATGAATGTTTCCGAGGAATGCACCAGCCTAAATAAATTCTCGGCCTTTTGGCCAAGATCAAAGTTTTCTTACCGCGTCGAGGATACATCCTCGACAATCTGCCCGACAGATTTGAGTCCATTTGAGCTAGGTGGTCTTTTTTTCTGTCGGACAGAGGTATGCTCCTGTGCAGTTCTAGGAGGTCCACCCTCCCAGGCATTACCTTCTCACCCTTTGAGAAAGGGTTAGTTTATTGCTAATCGCCTGATGCGCCCCTACCGGGGAATGCCGACAGGGCTGTCCAGGCATTTTTTGAAGGCTAGAGTGCTTCGGTACTGGCTTTTCCTTCAAACCCAACTTCCGACCTTGTGTCACATCTTCCTGCGGTGGGAGGGCAGTAAATACTAGCTCTTAATCTAGTTATCTACCTCCCACAGCGGCAAGATGTGACACAAGGTCGGGAAAGTGGGATTGAAAAGCCAGCGCCCGAGAAGGTGAGCACTCTGGCCTATAAAAAATGCCTGGGCAGCCAAGTCGGCATTCCCCGGTAGAGGCGCCTCAGGCAGTAAGCGATAAACTGACTCCACCCCAAAGAGAGGAGGCAAAGCCTGGGAGGGTGAACCTCCTAGAACTGCACATGACAAACCCACAGACCGGCAGAATCAAGACCCGAAGGCCAAGACGATACCGGTCTATAGGGGGTAGTATCCATCGGAACAGATACTTCACTTTGATCCGGCCAAGAGCAATTCGTCCTGAACGGACTAAACCGGCTTCTTGCTAAAGAGGAAATTTCTAGGGAATTATCAAATTCACAGGCGGTCTCCAGCCGTATATACAGGGTGGGCCAAAATAAGGGTCCTATCTTTAAATTTGAATAACTTGAATTTGAATAACTTCCACAAAATAAAAGTTAAACTCACCAAACTTTATGTGTGTGTAGACTGACCCTTCCGAGATTTTTTGAAATAAACAAAACAAATTTTAGCCGAAAAACACTTCTTAAAACTTACAAAAACTAAAGTATTGTTTTTTACACTGTTTTGAGTTTTTTAAGCAAAAATAATGTTTTCTAAATGAGGGTACGTTCCTTAGGGCTAATACGGCTCATGCTTGCTTCGGAAAGGGTCCTTTACTTATTGTAAAAAAAAAAAATTAAAAAAATCAATAAATAAAAAAGTTATGAATTTTTAAAAATAGGACCCTTATTTTTGCCCACCCTATATATCCCAGTCAGGGGAGATGACATGCAGTACCTGGTATTCCGAAATGGTCACCCGTCCAGTACTGGACCGGCTCAATATCGCTTAACTTCGGTGTATCAATGTGATTATGCCATATATTCAGACATTAAATCCTTCGAATCAAAAAGCTTAGAATAATATCCCACTTGCAATTTGAAGTTACATAGTTCATCTACGTCATCGTACAGCTCCTCATGCAACGCTGGTACCTGGTATTCCGACATTGCCAAGGCTGCTGCAATGAATTGGAACAAATACATCTAAGACATTGCCAAGACTGCCGCAAAGAAGGTCGGCTCCCTCTACCGTGCTAGTAAACTCCTCACACCTGACATTATCCTGTATCTTTACAAAGCCACCATCCGCCCATGCATGGAGTATTGTTGTCACATCTGGGCTGGTGCATCATCTACTAGTCTCTTCCTCCTTGACAAGGTCCAAAAAAGAATCGCCAACCTAATAGGTCCCTCACTGTCAACCAAGCTCCAGTCCCTGTCCCATCGCCGCAGTGTAGCATCCTTGTGCTTGTTTTACAAATACTTCAATGGCTTATGCTCTGATGAACTGGCTACTTTGGTGCCCCCTCGACGTAAATTCACTAGACTAACTCGACAATCAACTAAATCTCATTCATTCACTGTGGAGGTCCCCAGATGTCGGAGAGCTTTCTACTCAAATAGCTTCTTTCCTCGTGTTGCTGGCCTCTGGAACTCCCTCCCTGCCCCCTGTTTCCCCGACACTACAGACATGCAGAAGTTTAAAACTAATGTAAACAGACATCTCGCTGCGCAGATCCCAATCTAGGTTGACTGCCCCCTACCTTCTCCCCTCTTCTTTTTTCTCAGTAGCCCCTTACGTCTACAGTGGCGTCCTGCCTTGTTTGGGGTGAACTATTCCCTGTGCTTGTTTAATAAGTACTTTAATGAAATGTGCTCCGACGAATGTGCTGCACAGGTGGCCCCTCAACGTAAATACCCTGTAAGTCAGCAAGATCCCACCCCTTCACTGTGGAGATCCCCAAATACCGGAGAGCTTTCTACTCTAATAGCTCCTTTTCCTCGTACTGCTAACTTTTGGAATTCCCTTCCTGCTTCCTGTTTCCTCTGACCCTACTAACATACAGACATTTAAATGTAACAAGCGTCTCGCTGTAAAACTCTCCGTATCGGATTTTGTAGCTTCTCATGCGACGCTATCGCACGTCTAGTTTTTAAAATGCTTCCATTATCAACATCCATTTTGTAGTTCAAACAATTACATTTTTTTTTATGGAAATCGCTCCAGACAACGCATGAAGCCACTTGATGTAAGGAGCTAAAAAAAAAAAATACTACTTCAAGGTAAAAAACTAGCCAACGATAAGTGTTGATGGATAGATTCCGACTCAGAAAACAGCAATTCTTCCCCCTTTGTCAGAAACATCGCTCATGGAATGTGAGGACTAAAGGACAAAATAAGGGAAGCGAGAGTTACGAGGCGGCCGAAAGTAAACCCATGGTCCACTTTCTACTCTCTATAAATATATCTAGTCAACAGCAATTCTTTCCCCTTTGTCAGAAACATCGCTCATTGAATGTGAGGACTAAAGGACAAAATAAGGGAAGCGAGAGTTACGAAGTTGCCGAAAGTAAACCCAAGTTAGTCACTTTCTACTCTCCTGATATGCGTGTAAATTAATCTCATCTCAAAAATTCCGAAACTGATGTGTTTTCAACATTGTCTCATATTTTGAAATTCTTTTTCTAAATTTTAAAAATAAATCCATAAAAAGGTCGTGAGAAAGTTACAAAGTATCATTTTATCACCTACGCCCCTCCCCTACCCTACACACATAAGCAAATATTTATACGCGTTGAAACATTGTCGTATCTCGACATGCGTCTTTCTGTCTGTTGGTCTGTCACGCTTAAGTTCGAAATTACATTTTTGTTGGTCTGTCACGCTTAAGTTCGAAATTACATTTTTGTTGGTCTGTCACGCTTAAGTTCGAAATTACATTTTTGTTGGTCTGTCACGCTTAAGTTCGAAATTACATTTTTGTTGGTCTGTCACGCTTAAGTTCGAAATTACATTTTTGTTGGTCTGTCACGCTTAAGTTCGAAATTACATTTTTGTTGGTCTGTCACGCTTAAGTTCGAAATTACATTTTTGTTGGTCTGTCACGCTTAAGTTCGAAATTACATTTTTGTTGGTCTGTCACGCTTAAGTTCGAAATTACATTTTTGTTGGTCTGTCACGCTTAAGTTCGAAATTACATTTTTGTTGGTCTGTCACGCTTAAGTTCGAAATTACATTTTTGTTGGTCTGTCACGCTTAAGTTCGAAATTAAATTTTTGTTGGTCTGTCACGCTTAAGTTCGAAATTAAATTTTTGTTGGTCTGTCACGCTTAAGTTCGAAATTACATTTTTGTTGGTCTCTCACGCTTAAGTTCGAAATTAAATTTTTGTTGGTCTGTCACGCTTAAGTTCGAAATTACATTTTTGTTGGTCTGTCACGCTTTGGAATCTCGAACAAAATATCCGGTTTGCGACCTACAATTGCTTAAGGAGTAGATAGATTCTGCCTATCGCCGGCCCTTGCACTCCTTCTTTGTCTATTAGCCAGGCGCAGAGGTACCAGCACTGGGACGTCTCAAAACACCCAGGCCTTTCGGCTAAGATCAAAGTGTAGTATCTGTTCCGATGGATACTGCACGCCTGTCCTGTGCAGTTCTAATAGGTCCACCCTCCCAGGCTTTGCCTCCCCTCTTTGGGGAGGAGTAAGTTTATTGCTTACTGTCTGAGGCGCCCCTATCGGGGAATGCCGACGGGGCTGCCCAGGCAATTTTTAAATGGCCAGAGTGCTCACCTCTCGAGCGCTGGCTTTTCAAACCCCACTTTCTCGACCCGATCTTGGGTCACATCTTACTTGTGGGAGTAGGATAAAACTGGCCTTGTGCCTAACTCCTGGGGAGGAGTAAATAAAACCCAGCGACTAGCCTTGTTTTCTTTACTAGGACAATGAACGCCGTTCTCTTTCTCTCTATTTGGGCAACTTGGGGAAAGATTTTTCGTCACTAAGTTTTACATGACCAGTCTGGGTCTCTCTTGTTCCGACAGGTTGAGGGTACAGGTTAGCATAATACCATGGGTAGTTGTATGTGCCATGTCGCGCATGGAAAGGGGCCCTGCAATTATCTCTGGTGGGCTTTCCCGAGGCCACAACCCCCATGAACCAGGTCGCGACTAATGGGCTGGTTGTGTGAGCTTATTGGCACCAAACAAGGACCCACCTTGGTCAACCCACTCTATAATCAAAACCTGCGCAGATCCCAGTTTAGATTGACCCCCCCCCCCCCCAACCTTCTCCCCTTTTCTTTCTTCTCAGTAGCCCCTTACGTCTACAGTGGCGGCCTGCCTTGTTTGGGGTGAACTACGTTAAAAATTTTCATCAGTCTGTCATGCTTAAGTTTGAAATTACATTTTCGTTGTTCTATCCTCGAGCTGCCGGACTTTGGAACTCCCTCTATGCTCCTTGTTTCCCTGACTGTACCGACATGCAGAAATTTAAAACTAACGTGAACAAGCATCTCGCTGCTCAGTTCTCAATTTAGGATGACCCCCCAAAAAAACTTTTAACCTAATTCTCAGTAGCCCCTTACGTCTACAGTGGCGGCCTGCCTTGTTTGGGGTGAACTATGTTAAAAAAAAAAAATCAGAGAATTTTTATCAAAGACAAACGTAAGAAATCTGATGTCAAAGAGGGAGAGGCTAGCGTTTGGTGCACCGGCCCAGATGTGACAACATGCATGAGCGGATGGTGGCTTTGTAGAGATATAGGATACTGTCAGGCGTGAGGAGTTTTCTAACACGGTAGAGGGAGACAACTTTCTTTGCAGCAGCCTTGGCAATGTCGGAATATCAGGTACCAGCGTTGCATAAGAAGCTGTACGCTGACGTAGATGGACTATGTAACTTCAAATTGCATCTGGGATATTATTCTAAGGATTTAATATCTGAATATATGGCATAATCACATTATACTTAATAACAGAAAGGCTATGTTAACTGTCCCATAATAATTAAAATACATGTATTGCCAGGGTAAACAGAGAACTGAACCCTTTATTTAACTCATGAGGGTAGATTGTTCTCATTCCATCAGCCTAGTTTAGAGTACGGAAATATTTTGCAAAGTTTTATGTGCCCAATAATAAAAGTTTTTCGAATAATAACATTTTGCTTTGGGATGCCTATTATTATCGCCTGTTCTATTCTTTGTTCCATTCTTTGTTTCTGATACATACCCATAGTTATCAAACATTTTTCCCATGGTAAAACCATAAGCTACGACCTAGTTTTTTGCTAGTTTTTGTTTTATAAACATTAAACAATAATGGCCTAGTTTTTTTTTTTTTTCAATTTTAAACTTTGCACACATGTCAGACCATTTTAACGCTATCCGCAACAAAACAAAACAATCGCTCTCGTCTTTACGAAATATAAACGAAATTTAAAAAAAAAAAACTTTTATTCACTCCAAACAAAGCACATTGCCACTGAGACGCAAGAAGCGACATGATTAGGTGCCAGATTTTTATGGGACCACACTAAGTGGGGAGTTGTGCAGCGAGATGTTTGTTCACATTACATTTAAATTTCTGCATGTCGGTACAGTCAGGGAATTAGGGAGCAGTGAGGGAGTTCCAAAGGCTAGAAGTTTGAGGAAAGAGAAAGCCCTATGGCATCTGGGGACCTCCACAGTGAAGGGATGGGATTTAGCTGATTGTCGGATTAGTCGGGTGTACTTACGTTGAGGGGTCACAAGTGCATCAAGTTCATCGGAGCACATTCTATTGAAATACTTGTAAAACAAGTACGCAGATGCAATATTGTGGTGATGTGACAGGGATGGAGTTTGGTGGACAGTGTGGAACCTATTAGGTTAGAGATCCCTTTTTTTTTGGGGGGGGGACCTTTGTCCAAGAGGGAGAGACAAGTTAGTAGATGATGCACTAGTCCAGATGTGGCAACAATACTCCATGCATGGGTGAATGGTGGCTTTATAGAGATATAAGATACTGGCAGGTGTGAGAAGTTTTCTAGCCGGGTAAAGGGAGCCTACCTTCATTGCAGCAGACCTTGCATTATTAGTTAACCATTATTAGTGACCTTGATCGCATGTACATGATGAACGTATCAGAAACTATTATCTTTCTATTGTACGAAGTTAAAATCGGCCCCCCCTCACCCTGAGAATTAAGTTTTTTTATGTCCATAGATAAACAAGCTTATGATTTTCAAGTATGTGCCTGGGGTTTTACTACAAATGACACCGATATCTATATATATATCTTCTAGCAGGATGGGCAAAAAAGGTCAGTTAAAATCGGTGGTTTTAATCTCATTGTTAGAGTGTGAAATTTTACAACTTTATATTTATCGAAACTGGAAGTTATCGAACACGATAGAGGGAGCCCACTTATGATGATGATGGTTGTGGTGGTGGCGGCGGTGGTGGTAGTGGTGATGATGAAATATTGGTCACAAAAATGTTGATGATTTTCTAGCAGAAACGTTGTGTTGTGTGAATTGAATGGCATCGGTTTTATTTGCCAATAAATTCCTTTTTTTTTTTAGCCAGATGGTCATTATTTTTTTTCCTTTGTTTCCTGCGGCTTTGTCCAATAAATCTTATCAAAAACGAATAGAAAAAACAACACGCATTAAACTTTTTGCAGTCTAATGTGCAAGGAGGACATGCATTTCGACTGGTTGCTCTCTCAATTTGTTCTACGCCCACGCTGCGTTTAGAAGATCCGTAGAACTTTGGATGTTGACGCAACTAAGTCAGGAACTTTGGTTTAGATGTGAATCGCATACATGGGATTTAAAAAAAAAATTTTTTTAACCGAGTTCTACCCCAAACAAGGCAAGTTGCCACTGTAGACGTAAGGGGCTACTGGGAATTAGGGTGAAATTTTAAGGGTTCATCCTAAATTGGGGGCTGTGCAGAGAGATGATTGCTAACATTTATTTGTTTTAATTTTCTGCATGTCGGTAAACTCGCAGAAAACAAGGAGCCGGGAGAGAGTTCCAAAGGCCGGGGGGGCTCGAGGAAAGAAGCTATTGAAGTAGATGGCTCTCCGGCATTTGGGGACCTCCACAGTGAATGAAGGGGAAGATGTATAAGGATAGACAAACAAGTTAGAGAAAATGTAGAATCGCATAGATGGAATTCTTTTTTTGGTAAATTTATAGAAGTGCACCTTTCGTGTTTCGACCCCTAAAAAAAAAAGTTTCTACTTTTTTTGGCAAATTACATGTAAACAGCCATCCATAACAAATATTTGTTATGGCTGGCTGTTTACATGTAATTTGCCAAAAAAAGTAGAAACTTTTTTTTTTAGGGGTCGAAACACGAGGTGAGATTCGGTGGCCAAGAAATGGGTGCTCACTTTACGTATAACTTATATAGGAAAGTGACCCCCCCCCTCCTAAAATCTAAAATAATAAAAATTTTCATATTTTTTTTTTCATAGCGGATATTTGTTGAGGCTGTTTATATGTAATTTGCCCAAAAAAGTAGAAACTTTTTTTTTTTAGGGGTCGAAATACGAAAGGTGCACTTCTATAAATTTACCCTTTTTTTTTAACCGAGTTCATCCCAAACAAGGCTAGTTGCCACTGTAGACGTAAGGGGCCACTGAGAATTAGGGTGAAAGTTTAGGGGGTCACCCTAAATTGGGAACTGTGCAGCTAGATGTTTGTTCACATTAGTTTTACATTTCTGCATGTTGGTACAGTCGGGAAACAGGGAGCAGGGGGGGAGTTCCAAATATATAAACATATACACATACCTAACTTTATAAATATATATATATATGGGAAAATGAAAAAGGAAAACCAAAAAATGGATGTTTTTTATGTGTACATCAACGTTTCGTCTTTATTTATAAGACTTCATCAGGATGATAAAAATTTTTTTTTCTCTATTTTATCATCCTGATGAAGTCTTATAAATAAAGACGAAACGTTGATGTACACATAAAAAACATCCATTTTTTGGTTTTCCTTTTTCATTTTCCCATCACGTCGGATTACCTTCATCCTTCTCTTCCCATATATATACATATATATATATATATATATATATATATAATTCAAGTTCAAGTTTTTCAGCATAATCATGATGATGATGATGATCATCATCATCAGTTTAACGTCCGTTTTACATGCTGGCATGTGTTGGACAGCTTTAAGAAATTGACTTCTAAACCAACCTATCTCTGGCCAGGTCTTTATTTATCCATCTTTCTCTCAAGTCCATTTTTATCACTTACTCCCATGTTTTCCTTGGCCATCCCCTGTGAACTGGACCTTCTACCTCAACTGTTCTACATCTACTAACCCAAGAACTCTCATCCATTCTTTCATCATCATATTCAGTTTAACCTCTGTTTTACATGTTGGCATGTTTTGGACGGCTTACAGAAATTGACTTTAAAACTAACCTATTTCTGGCCAGGTCTTTATTCATTCCTCTTTCCCTCAAGTCCCCTGTGAACTGGACCTGCTATCTCAACTGTTCTACATCTACTAATCCATAAACTCTCGTCCATTCTTTCAACGTGGCCATATCATCAAAATCTACACACATCCCTCCATACTGTCCAGATTTAATCTTTCACTAAGGTCATCAAAACTAAGCCTGTCTTTAAAACTTCCATCAACTCTTTCAACGTGATCATACCATCGAAGTCTCCCTGTTCTGCACACATCTCCCTATACTGTCCAGTTTTAATCTTCCTTTGAACTCATCAGATCTAAACCTGTCTTTAAAACTCACATTACACATCCATCGTATCATTCTCATAGCATTTCTCTCCATGCAACGCATGTCCTCAACCCTCACTGGCTAGGTTTCATTTTTATATCATCACATTGTGTACACATGCTTGATAGACTTTTCCCCTTGTCGACAGTGGTAACGCTCTGCTGGTTAGTAATGACAGAAGTTCCTCGAACTTCATCCACTCCTTTCATTAATCACACTTACATTTTCATCTACTCTCGTCATGTGGGTAAAACGGACGCGGACATATCCGAGACAAGTGACCTCCAGTCTGTAGTTGAATAGGGGTAATAAATGGATGGTAACATTTAATGCTGCTAAGACAAAGCTCCTTTCTTTCAACAACTACAAGAGACCTCTTCAACCACCGATTGACATGACAAATAAAACACTACCTGAGAGTCCAACGTTCAAACTCGTCAGCCTAACATTCAGCATGTCATAATCTTTAAAAAAAATACAATGTTTGAACTACTGTATATTGTCTTTTTGGTAAAATTACATGGGTCGGGAAACGACATGATTACCAATATTTCTTTTAAAGGAAATAATGTTAAGAAATTAGTCAAAAAGTAATTCATTAATTTTGCTTTGCCTACTCATTTGTGACCTATTTGCGTTAAAAATATTTAACACAAAATTATAAGGGTCCTTCTTATTTATTTATTTTCATTTTAGAAGAGCTCAAATAGTGTAAAGGGGCCGATTTTTCCCAAATTTTCTTTTCTTCAATAAATGTTGATTTTCCAAAAATTTATTTTCTTCAATAAATGTTGATTTTCCCAAATGTTATTTTCTTCAATAAATGTTGATTTTCAAAAATGTTATTTTCTTCAATAAATATTGATTTTCCAAAATGTCATTTTCTTCAATAAATGTTGATTTTCCCAAATGTTATTTTCTTCAATAAATGTTGATTTTCAAAAATGTTATTTTCTTCAATAAATGTTGATTTTCCAAAATTTTCTTTTCTTCAATAAATGTTGATTTTCCAAAATTTTCTTTTCTTCAATAAATGTTGATTTTCCAAAATTTTCTTTTCTTCAATAAATATTGATTTTCCAAAATATTCTTTTCTTCAATAAATATTGATTTTCCAAAATTTTCTTTTCTTCAATAAATGTTGATTTTCCAAAATTTTCTTTTCTTCAATAAATGTTGATTTTCCAAAATTTTCTTTTCTTCAATAAATGTTGATTTTCCAAAATTTTCTTTTCTTCAATAAATATTGATTTTCCAAAATTTTCTTTTCTTCAATAAATGTTGATTTTCCAAAATTTTCTTTTCTTCAATAAATGTTGATTTTCCAAAATTTTCTTTTCTTCAATAAATGTTGATTTTCCAAAATTTTCTTTTCTTCAATAAATGTTGATTTTCCAAAATTTTCTTTTCTTCAATAAATATTTATTTTCCAAAATTGTATTTTCTTCAATGAATGTTGATTTTCCAAAATGTTCTTTTCTTCAATAAATATTGATTTTCCAAATTTTCTTTTCTTCAATGAATGTTGATTTTCCAAAATGTTCTTTTCTTCAATAAATATTGATTTTCCAAAAATTGTATTTTCTTCAATAAATGTTGATTTTCCAAAAATTTTATTTTCTTCAATAAATATTGATTTTCCAAAAATTGTATTTTCTTCAATAAATATTGATTTTCCAAAAATTGTATTTTCTTCAATAAATGTTGATTTTCCAAAATTTTCTTTTCTTCAATAAATGTTGATTTTCCAAAATTTTCTTTTCTTCAATAAATGTTGATTTTCCAAAATTTTCTTTTCTTCAATAAATATTGATTTTCCAAAATTTTCTTTTCTTCAATAAATATTGATTTTCCAAAATTTTCTTTTCTTCAATAAATGTTGATTTTCCAAAATTTTCTTTTCTTCAATAAATGTTGATTTTCCAAAATTTTCTTTTCTTCAATAAATGTTGATTTTCCAAAATTTTCTTTTCTTCAATAAATGTTGATTTTCCAAAATTGTATTTTCTTCAATAAATGTTGATTTTCCAAATTTTTTAATTTCTTAGATAAATGTTGATTTTCCAAAATGTTATTTTCTTTAATAAATATTGATTTTCCAAAAATTGTATTTTCTTCAATAAATGTTGATTTTCCAAAATGTTATTTTCTTCAATAAATGTTGATTTTCCAAAATGTTATTTTCTTCAATAAATGTTGATTTTCCAAAAATTGTATTTTCTTCAATAAATGTTGATTTTCTAAAATTTTATTTTCTTCAATAAATGTTGATTTTCCAAAATTTTATTTTCTTCAATAAATATTGATTTTCCAAATTTTTTAATTTCTTCGATAAACGTTCTATTAATTAATTGAATTTGAATTAATTCTTATTATTAAAAAAATTCTGAGAAATTATCTACTTAAAAGTGAAAGAAAAAAGAGTTGTCGACCCCTTACACAATTGAAGCTCTTCTAAAATGAAAACAAATAAATTTCGGCTCGCCCCTAATCTGCAGAAGCCTTTACAGTTCCGTAAATATCAGATTTGAGGAAAGTAGTCATTTTTTTTTAGTCAATTAGTAACGTAAACAAAAGATGGCTACTCTCCTCAGATTCAATATTAACGGTAACTTTAAAGGATTATAACTTCTATTAATTTTTTTTTTAAACTGACACAAATAGGTCACAAACGAGTATTGATTTACTCCTCTCCAGGAGTTAGGCACAAGGCCAGTTTTTTTTATCTTACTCCCACAAGTAAGATGTGACCCAAGGTCGGGTCGGGAAAGTGGGGTTTAAAAATTGCCTGGGCAGCTCCGTCGGCATTCCCCGGTAGGGGCGCCTCAGGCAGTAAGCAATAAACTTACTCCTCCCCAAAAGAGGGGAGGCGAAGCCTAGTAGGGTGGACCTCCTAGAACTGCATAGGACAGACCCATAGACCGGCGTAAATCAAGACAACACCAGTATGGGGTGCAGTATCCATCGGAACAGATACTACACTTTGATCTTTGTTTTTGACTAATTTTCCGACGGTATTTCCTTTAAAATAATTAATGTCGGTAATAGTAATGATTACGATTATTTGTTAACGCAAAAGTCAGAAAACAAATTATTTGCAAAAAAAAAAAACAACAAAAAAAATATCTTAATGTGGTAAACGTTGAGATGGACGGTTTAAACAGAATTCGATGAAAAATTGTGTATAAGCGATAAAAATGGTTTAATGTTTAAACCATTTCGAGTTAAAATCTATTTAGTATTACGCATGTAATCTGAAGAAAAACACGTTTGAAATGTGTAAATATGCTAGAATAATCGAGATTTTAACAAAATGGAGTCTTACAGGGACCGGAAGTTGTTGTATTGTTCATGGCGCCATGTTTTTTTTTGTATCGCTCAAGACAAGAAAAGTGTTAAAACGTCTTTTTTTTTTCTTATTCCTACGAAATACTAAATTGATTTTAACTCGTTGATAATGTCCTAATCTTTAATAATAATAATATATATATATATATATATATATATATATATATATAAATATATATATATATAAATATATATATATATATATATATAAATATATATATATATAAATATATATATATATAAATATATATATATATATATATAAATATATATATATATAAATATATATATATATAAATATATATATATATATATATATATATATAAATATATATATATATATATATATATATATATATATATATATATATATATATATATATATATATATATTATCGCTTATAGACTAATTTTATTCTAACTTTTGAAGAAACTGTCAATCTCAACATTTAGTAAATGTCATTTACCTTTCAAGTTTTATAAAAGTTAAAAAAAAAATTTTCCTCCTAAAATCAAAAAACTGAAATTTGTTCAATTATTTTTTTGTTTGTTTGTTTTCTAAAATAGAACAGTTTGTTTTTGTTGTTTTTTTAAATGTAAATAAAAAAAAATCAACCATAAAAAATACATTTTTGAGTCTCGGAATGTTTTTGTTGTTTTGAGGGGAAAAAAAGGGAAAGAAAAGAATTTTGAAATTCGTTGTTCGGCAATCTTCGGTAATTTCCGGTACTCATCGGGACTTTTTCGATTCTTTGATATGATAGTGACGCGGTAAGGAAAAATATTCTTTTAGTTTGAGCACAACTGAACCATGATACTAGACTTTTGCACATAAACATTAATTTTAGCCAGAAATTACTATGGGACAAATGTAACTTTTTAAATGTGAAAGTAACACCGTTTCCGGCCATTTTTTATACTCTAGAAAAATAAGGGACAAAATTTAACAATTACCCCCCCCCTCCCCCCAAAAAAAATTCTACTATTTTTAGGCGATTACGTGTGAACACTCTGCATAACTTAGCAGAAAGAAAAGCAAATTGAATTTAGAGTCGGGGATCAGTTTCGCATATAAATGTAACGTACATTTTCCATTTCCGGGTCATTCTAGCGTTTTAGGGCATTAAACAATTTTTTTTTTCATTTTGCTATGGGAAATAAATGCTGTGCGTTTTTTTTAAGAAGAGGTGGTCCACGTGTGGTTTTACGATCTTGCCACTTGGATTTAGGGTTAGTGGTTCAGTTAATGTCATAAAAAGTTAGAATGGTCCGGAAATGGGGGATCAGTTCACGGTTAATTTATATACGAAACTAATCCCTTACACTAAATTCTAAAATAATTGTTTTCTTTATTCGTTTTTCCGTCGAGTTTTTCAGGTTGTTTACATCTAATCGCCTAGAAAAAAGTAGAATCTAATTTGGGGGGGGGGGGGTCATGAAACGGAAAACAAAAAAATACTTCCTGATTTATTTATATTCTTGCATTGTATTTTTAATTTTTTTTTTGTAATTTTTCATATTTCATGCGGACAGAAAATTGGGATTGACTCCTTCATTTCCATATTATGCGAAATAGCTACATTTTACCCTTAAAATAAAAAAGCAACAATTTACACAAAAAAAATACAATGCAATAAATGTTAATATATCAAATAAAATATAAATAAAAGTCAATATATATATATATCTGAGTGTTTTTTCGTTTTCCATTTCAGGAACCCGAGTCTAATGGTTATCTTGAAGTTTTCAACTTTAAGATGACTGCTTTAAAAACAACGGTAAATTAGTCGTTTCCCAGCAAAAATGGCGGACAATGAATCGGATGCTTTTTTTACCGACCTCACACATGAGTAAGTAAACCCAAATAAATTGTTTTGGATTAATTTCCTAGCTATATTTCCTTAAAAATAATTTAAGGTAAATTTGAAATTAGTCCAAAACAATTCATTTGGGTTTACTTACTCATTTGTGAGGTCGGAAAAAAAACAGCCGATTCATTGTCCGCCATTTTGGCTGGGAAACGACTAATTTACCAAAACAATTAATAAATAGTTATAGTTTTATAACAATTTGAGTCGATTAATAATTTAATGACAAAAAAAATAATTAGAATTAAAGCTGAAAAGTTCAAGATAACCTGTGTCGTCACCTTTCTGATTGTCGTAAATCGTTATCGGATTTTACTGACGAATAAAAGCAGCCATGGAGGCTGATCTATGTAAGCACCAAAAAACGAATATGGTATTTTGTGGGATAGAAAGTAATTTCTGGCTAAGATTAAAGTTTATCAGCTAAAAAGTCGATTATTCTGGTTAATTTGTGCTTTTAAAAGAAAGAAAAAAAAAGTTGTTGATTGTTTTCTATCGCGCCCCTATTGTACCATTGAGCTCATTTTTGTGTTTCGGAATTTTTTTTGTTGTAATTTGTAAAGAAAGGAAGGAAGTTTGAAAATTGTTGTTCGGTAATCTTCGGTGATTTCCGGTAAACCTCGGGCCCTTTTTCTTTCTCTCGATTTGAATGTATCAAAACAGAAAAGTGAGGGGGAGAGAGAAGGGGTAGTGAGAGGGAGAAAGAGAGAAAGAAAGAGAGAGGGTGTAAAAAAATAAATAAAACGGGCACTACTCACAGATAATGCAATGACGTAATTTGGTAGGATTTCCGTGAGGGTCGAAGAACTGGTCAATTGTTGGATGTTGAGATAAAACGCTCCGATGAAAATTCCCAGCATGAGTAAGATAATTCCAAGGACGAGGAAAATACAGACTTTCCCCCCGCCGGATCCGCATCGAACCCACTCGAGGCTCGTCATCGTGAGGGTCGACGTTGCTGTTGACGCCGATTCGAACGATGTGTTGAGGGTGACCCGACTTTGGGCCGCCGGTTGATGGTGGGGGGTCGGGTTCGTCGTCGTTCGGAGAGGAACGGGACGGTAACCGCCAAGGCAGGAGGGCGTAGAAGAAAAAGAGGAAGACAATGAAGGCCGACTAACTCTACAGTCTGCCGTTGTTGCGATCGGGGGAGAAGGAACAGAGGGTAACGCCGGCCAATGTTTTTTACCCGAACGGGAAGGGGCAATCGGGTTGGTTAATGTTGTGTATGATGATGAAGAAGAAGAAGAAAAAACTTCTCTTTCTTCTTCTCTTTCTTCCCGAGTCTTGATGTGCAAGTTCGGGTCACGTGTTTTTTCTTGATCACTGGAAGGGCAACAACGACCTGGAATCCGAGTATTAACCGTGGCGGGCCCTTCTTGGCGATCACTTGTTACCCCGTCACGACGTACCACAATATCACCGGAGTGTTCTGTTCTCCTTGACGATGACGAAAAAGGCATTTCCCAGAATCGACTTAGTCTTTTCTCTCCTTTTCTTTCTTTCTTTCTTTCTTTCTTTCTTTTTCTCCCACCCGGAATAAAAACTTTAAAAAAAAAAACAAAAAAAAAACTTTCTCTCTTAACTATTTTTCCTCTCTTTGTTTCATTAGATTTTTATTTTTCGGGCATTTAATCCGTTTTTTTTTCTCTCTCTTCTTTTCTTTTTACAGTTATTATTAAAATAAAGGGGACAAAAGCCAAACGAAATAGGGGGAGAAATGTCAATGGCAAAGTTAGACAATGTCGTTTATTATTATTATATATATATATATATATATATATATATTAGGGGCTATCCAGCTCCCCCAAAACTGGCACTCTGGATAAGACAAAAACAAAATTTGCCCTAGTTAAAAAGGATCTCTTCTCCGACCGAGGATAGAACAGAACAGATACTACACTCCGATCACAGCCCGAAGGCCACAATTAAACACTTAATATATATTTATTTATTCTTTGATAAGTTGGTGCTTCTACAGAATTTGAACCGAACAAAGCCGACTTTTACCGAACTAAACCTAAAACTTACGTTAGGGTTAGTTTAGGGTTAAAAGAAAAAAAAGACAATTCGGTTCAAATTCTGTAGAAGTAGTATCGATAATTTCTTATTCTAAAATTATTGTTTTAATTGTTCAAATCTGTTATAAATACAGAATATTTAGGTATATTTTATCATATATCTCGTGTTTAAAGTCCAATTTTTGCACAGTCGTTCCGTATACAGCAAATGTATATGCAAACAAACCACTATTTTTTAGCATAAATCTCCAATTTATTTTTTTCTTTAATTTTTTTTCTTTTTCATTTCATTTTTTCATGATTTGTCATTTGTAGCTGCCTCCCCTACATCGTTTGTTTTGTTTTTTCAGTTTTATTTAAAACTAATATTTTTCATGTTATTAAATAAATAAAAATTAAACTTAACATTATTTCGGGTACAAAAATAACTTGACTTTGTTTTAAAACTTTCTTCAAACTCTTCTTTCAAATAAAACAAAGTAATCATTTTTAAATTAATAAAATAATTGTTCTAAAGGCTTTGAAAGTATTAACAATTGACTTTTAATTTTTATTTTATTTTAATAGATTTAACTAAATTTGTCATTTTTATTTTATTTTTAAATTAAAAAAAAAATGTCCGAATAAAAATTTTTCTTCAAAATACAAAATTAAAATATGTTGATAACTGAAGTTTAGTTTGACAGATTCGAATAAATATTTATTTTTAATTTAAATTTTAAAAAATATTTTTTAAGTATTAACTGACTTTTTTATTTTAATTTCATTTTTAAATTAAAAAAAAAAAATGTCCGAATAAAAATTTTTCTTCAAAATACAAAATTAAAATATGTTGATAACTGAAGTTTAGTTTGACAGATTCAAATAAATATTTATTTTTAATTTAAATTTAAAAAATAATTTTTAAAATTTAAAGTATTAGAGTGACTTTTCTATATTATTTTCATTTTTAAATTTAAAAAAAATTGTCTAACTTTAATTTTTTCTTAAAAATTCAAAATTTAAAAAAATGTAAATAATTGAATTTTAGTTTGACAAATTCGGCTAAATATTTATTTTAAATTAAATTTTACGTTGTGTGTGTGTGTGTGTGTGTGTGTGTGTGTGTGTGTGTGTGTGTGTGTGTGTGTGTGTGTGTGATTCGCGCAAAAAAAAATGGGCTGTCCCTATTTGCTTGCCTCCCCACGAGGACAGAGTTAAAGACACAAGGTCGGTTTTTAATGTGGGGAAAATCCAGTTCCCAAAAAGGGGGGAACTCTAAATTGGGACAAAGATTTAAAAAAAAAAAAAAAAATTGCCTCACTCTAGAAGGATTTCTTTTTCACTGGCCGAAAAGAGAAATGGTGAAGTGCCGGATCAGAACAGATACCACACTTTGCTCCTAGCGCAAACAAAACGGGTTGTCAGTCGTTGAGTAAGGTAAGAGTGGTGAAGTCATGCCAGCAATTCGCACCTGTTCGTGTCGCCTAATCAACAGGTGAACCATGGCCACCGAGAGTTGAACCCTAACAAAACGAACGTCTCTCGCTTATTAAAAAAAAAAAAATTACCAAAACACGTTTTTCTTTCTTTGTCAACCAGCGACGACTTCTCACCCCTTTTTTATATATTTTTATTAATTATTCTTTTAAAGTTTTTAAATACAAATTATAATTTTAATTTTCTTTAAACGAAAAACTTTATCATAGCGAAACGTCAGTTTAATTCGTTTTTCGGACGTTCTAAACCAAAAATTTATGTAATATTATGAATATTAAAACATCAAAACTGATTCTTTTCTTTTTTTTTTTACTTAAGTAGTATTAAAAACTAACTACCCTACCAGGCGTTGCCCGGGAGTCTTTTTATTTTAATTTTTATTTCGCTGTTTTCTTTCTAAACTGTCTTTTTTTTTACCAAATTATTATTTTTTAAATAGGAGTTTTTAAAATTAAATTTAATAACTACGTTTTAATTTTTGTTGGTACTTCTACAGATGAGGGCACTTATGAAAAATGTAGTTACATCGGTGAAAATCGCAGTTCCAATTAAATTAACCGGAAAACTCTTTGAAATACTTATGTATCAAGCAAAGATAGGTTTGTACACTAAAAATTAGCAAAAATTATCGAGTAGAATTGTAATAAAAAATAAAAATCCGTTATATCGGTTTTTCGGGGTCCGCCATTGATTCGAGCAAAAAAAACAAAAAACACGGAATTCAGGGGGATATAACTCAGTCTGTCATTAACAAGTAATAAATCAATGGCAGTCATCAAAATACGATGAAACTGATTTTTATTTTTAATTACAATTCTACTCGATCATTTTCCCTATTTTTTTGGTGAGGATACTTATTTAAATCTGCTGCGTAAGTATATAATAATGTTGTTTTTTTATATTATGGTATTGATAATTTAATACGGACGCGTCTTCGTAGAAGCGCCAATTTTTTTATTATTATTATTATGGCATTTTCGATTTCAATAAATATGCGATATCGCTAGTAAATTTTTGAATAAAAAATAATTCAAAGTTACATTGACACGAGAAAAACATACGAGAAGTGGCCACACAATTGTATTGATATAGAGATGATAATTTTGTTGATAACTTTAAAAAAAAAAAAAACAATTTAAAAGTTTTACACGAAAATGAAGAAAATAAAATAAAATTACGTTTGAAATTGATTAACGGAAGTATTGTCAGTTTCGTTTTCTGCAAAACGTTTTCTTTTTTAAACAGGTGCGTGGACACGTGCGTTTTACGTCAATTTTCACGTTTAAATGTAATTTTAATTTTTTTTTTTTTTTTAATTAATTTTATAGGACGGTAAGAAGGTTAGGACAAAATATTTTGAATCTTCTTTTGCCTTTTTGTATATTTGTATATCCAGGTAGGCAGAAAAGTAGATTTGTTGGTTTTTGGTGACAGTTATTTGTTGCACATGTGGTTTTTAGGGGTTTTTTTTTACCCCTTTATTGTTCTGTTGACTTCGATAAATAAGAACGTATTTCTTTTTGTTTTTGTTCTTTTTTTATTGTTGGATTCGTTTTTTCTTAATTTCTTTTTTTTTATCAAAACGATCTCACTTATTTTTTGATAGTAAATGTGTTGCTCCTTAAAAAATATCCGATTTGAAATCGTAATTTTTTTTTTTTAGCTGATACGCGGATTTTAAAACAGCATCAATCAGAAAATAATGAAATGATTTAAAAATAATTTTCAAATAAATTTTATCCGATTTTTTTTTTAATTTTTTTTTTTAATCCAGGAATGACAATGTATAAGAAAACAATGTCCAAAATTTGTCCTGATGGATTTATTATCGAAGTTTTTTTTGTTTGTTTGTTTGTTTTCGGCAAATAATATAATAAAAATAAAAATAATTAAAAAAAAAAGAAAAACTGAAAGAAAAACTAAAAAATAGTTTCAACTGAGAAAAAACTTTTTTGATCGAATTATGATTTTTTTTTTTTAATTAAAGAAAAACTTTTTCAACCAATCAGATCGTCGATATCAGCAGCAGCAGCAGCGAAAGTTAAATTTCTGTTTTTTTGCGTAATAAAACCAAATCTTTTAGCTTCGTCGAAAAATAAGAATAGTAGGAAATATTAAATCTTCCTTGAAATAATTATTAATACTTAAAAACTGATATCATCGGAAGAGTCTGGCGAGACTAAACATCCTGATGCCCAAAATGTGAAGTGGTTTTACTTATTATTAAACCACAAACTAAACCAAGTTGGTTCGCATTTTTTTTTTGTGGCGAAGCCGTGGTTTATAACTCAGACGGGAAAATGTCATTTAAAAATCGGGGGAAAAATTTTTTTGCTGTTTTTTTTAAGAAAACAATTTGAATTATAAATTAATTTAGTTCATAGTTGTATTATTATTAGTAGTAGTAGTAGTATTTACAATATTTTAATAACTTCTCATAAATGACAGATGACAAATATAATTATATATATATATATATATAATCCAGGGTTTCGAATCGTGTGACCGGTGGTGAATAGTCGTACTTTTATGCTGATGAGTCTTGATTGAAAAGAGACGAAACGTATACGTCCATAAATAAACAATAACAAATATATATATATATATATATATATGAGAAAGGGAGGATGATATTAATCCGACGTAATGTGAAATGAAAAAGGAAAAAACCAAGATATATATATTTTTTATATATTCATCAACGTTTCGTCTTTATTGTAAGACTTCCCCAGGATGATAATTTGAAAAAAAAATGTCATGCAAGTTACATCGAAATATATATATTGATAATAAAATATATTTATCTTTGGCACTATATACGTTTCGAATCTTAGCGTTAAAAACTAGCCACACGAAGAGCTGTGATACGACGAAACGGCTGTCTGTCGCTGACTAATATATATATATATATATATATATATATATATATATATATATTAAAAGATAATATATTACGTCTATATCTTTAAGATTATTTTTATTTATTTATTTATTCCAGATATTTTGATAACCTCTCATGATCTAATAAATGACTGATGACAATCTAATTGGAACAGGTGCCCATCAATGAAAATAAAATTAATAAATATTAGGACTATGTTAAGAAGGCTGAGGGCAATGCAGAGTGCCGGGTAGGTTGTAAGCTGGAATAAATATAATTTTTGTCACTAAAAGTAAAATTTTAAAACTAAATATTTGCATTGACACACAAAAAAAAACTCAACAGTGTGTTCGCGTGGAGACCCTGTCGTGGCCGTATTGTGTCAAGCACCCCAGAAGTTTATCGAATAAATAAATCTATAAGTAATAACGTTCACTTTTCTGCAGTTTCACCGTATTATTCGATCATCAGAAGTGAAGCATGGATTGTGGTTTGAGGGCATTCTCGTCTATTTTTGTTTTTATGGCATATTTTGTCATTCTCAAAAATACGCATGACTACAATAGTCACGAAGACCAAATGTAGTAAAACATTTTGATGGGGCATCTTTTACGAGACTCAGCAGAGTAAAAACGCTAAAAAAAAAACAAATACACAACAAATAAAAGTAACTGTAAGCTGTAAAAGTTAGTTTCAAACTTGCATGTGCTATTTGTTTGTATTTTAAACCCGTTTGAAGTGCTATTTATTAGAAATTTATGTTCGCCAGACGGTTTTCGAAGAATTCAAAATGGCCGCTCTACGTAATAATATAGAGGGACTGGCCGGCATTTTCTTTGAGAAACTAGATGTTTTAAAAAACAAGAAATTTTTTTTTAACATCTAATAAAAAGCCATTTATACTACGTAAAAATACAAACAAATTACATAGGTAAGTAGAAAAATGTCTATTCTAGACATAAGTCAACTTTACTTGTTGCAAATGTATGTTTTTAAACTCTTTCTCGTTCTTTTTTTGGACCCCGTTCGCGCCTCTGCTGAGCGTCGTAACATATACCCTTTTGATGTTTTCCAATAACGATTAACAATTATGTGAAAAGCGCACCAATCAAGGCTGGTAATTCAAGCTAGAATCATATGTAGCACACTAATGGAAGTTGTCACTTGACAGATATGGAATATGAGTTGTTAGAGAGAGAGGGGGGGGGGATATTTTTTAATTAATTAATTTATAAACCAATTTTGTTGTATACAGATTTTTATAATTAATATATATATATATATATATATATATATATATACCTTTTGTGTACGCAAAACTTAATTTATAAAGTAATTTAAAAAATCTGCATACACAAATTAATTTATAAATTAATTTTTAAAATTCTTCGCTAATTTACGTTTAACTTATATTTATTTAATAAAATAATTTTCTAAAATAATTTAGTAAGTTTTTTTTGTGTGTGGGGATTTCTTTTCCATTCATTCGTTTTGTTTTGAAAAAGAAAACCTCGAATAAAACTTTTTTATTATTTTTTTTCAGCACTTGTTTTTTGTGTTGTTTTTTATTGAATTGCTTTTTTTGTTTTTGTTAATCGTAATTTTTGGGTGGCGAAAAATAAAATTAATAAGATTTTGGATTTTGAAAGTATTTTTTTTTTTTTTTTGTAAATCTCTCAACTGGTGGATTGTATGTTTTCCCTTTTTGGGAGGTTTCTGTGTTGTTAGCCCAACTTTTTTTTTTCTTTTTTTTTTATCTTGGTCGATATAAAAAGAAAACTTTCGTAAATTATTATAATTTTTTAAATATCCGATGTCGAATCTGAATAATGAAAAAGTGAAAAGATTTTTTTTTTAAAAACTTTTAAAGCAACTTTTCTAAAATCAAAACTTTGTTGTTTTAAAAACAGCTTCGTTTTGTTGTTTGTTTTTTTGGTGTTGTCAAAAAATCGGAGAAAAGTTTTCTTTTTTTTTTTACTCCCATAAATTATATTTTCAGGTTTTGTCCGATAAAATTCACATCAAGATGAAAAATGCGATCTTTTTTGTTGTTTAAAAAAATATAATAAAATTTCTAAATCCGATGTTTTTTTGTTTTTTTTCTTTTCTTGTTGTTCATGTTTGAAAAATAAAACTTCGGACGATTTTGTCGAAGGGTGGAAAAGCATGTATAACTTGTAAATGGAATTGAAATAAGGATGAACTCACTCTCTCTCTCTCTCTCTCTCTCTCTCTCTCTCTCTCTCTCTCTCTCACTCTCTCACTCTCTCTCACTCACTCTCTCGTCATCTCCTCCTCCCTCTCCGTTTCACTCCCCCTCTCTTTCTTTCTTTCTCTCTCTCTCTCTCTCTCTCCAGTCATCTCACCCTCCCTCTGCACTCTGTTTCACTTTTCCTCTCTCTTTCTTATTCTCTCTCTCTTTCTCGTCACCTCCTCCTCCTCCCTCTCCGTTTCACTTTCCCCCCTCTCTCTTTCTAGTCATTTCCCCCTCCATGTCCACTCTGTTTCACTTTTCCTCTTTCTCTCGCTCTAGGCCCTAAATCCTCTACCCCCCTCTCTCTCTCTCTCCTCGTTTCACTTTTCCTCTCTCTCTCTCTCTCTCTATTCACCTCCTCCTCCCTATCCGTTTCACTTCCCCCTCTCTCTCTCACCCCCCTCTCTCTCTAGTCATCTCCACCTCCCTGTTTCACTTTTCCTCTTCCTCTAGGCCCTAACATCCTCTATCTTCATCACCTCGCTCCCTTTTCTCAGCCCCTTTCGCTCTGTCTCCCTCTGTCTCCCTTTCTATACATCTCTCTCTCCTTTTTAACCACCTCTCTATATTCCCCTACCTCTCCCTCTCTCTCATCAGACCCTTCTTCTCTCCATCTCTCTCTCTAACTCCCCCCCCTCTACGACTCTTTTCTTCTTTCTCTCTCTTTACCCCCCCCCGTCTCTCTCCGGTTCCCCTCTCCCTTCCAAACCTTCTCTTCCAATTCCCAGCCCCTCTCTCTGTCTTCCTTCCCCCTCTCTCTCTCTCTCTCCGTTTTTCGCTCTCTCCTTCCTCTCTCTTACAAGCTCCTTCTCCCCTTTTAACTCACCCTCTCCCTCTCTTTACTTCTTCTCAGTCCCCCCTCCTCTCTCCCGTTTCCTCTTCCTGACCCTTTCTCACTCTCTACCCCCCTCTCACTGTCTGTATCCCTCTTCTCAGCCTCTCTCTCTCTCCTGGCCCAGTCTATTCCATCACCTTTACACCCCCCCCCTTACGACCTCCATCTCCTCTCCAACAAGAGTCGTGAGAAAAGTATTAACTTTTCCGTCTTTCGAAGACATTTTTATTTTATAAGCAACATTTTTTCATGTTGGCTTTCCAAATTTCTTGAGGAATTCAAATCTCAAAGACAAAGCAAAAATATTGTTCACTGATTTCTGGAAAGAAAATTAAATAAATCTGAAACTTCGGTGTTAAAACCCCCATAATAGAATAATAAGGCCACAACTAATATACGTGTAGCTTAATTGCCATAAATATATTTTCATAACTTACTACCTAGCTCTACTCACGTATCGAGCACTGTTGAAGTAAATACTGAAAATTAATACATAAACAATTATATCTCCTTATAAATTGTATGTGGATACATGAAATACTAAAATATATATTTGGAGAGTTATTCAAGAAAAGATTCATCACAACAAAAAAGTTTTTTTCCTTTATTATGTATTTATTTTCTAAATCATTGTACCCTACTATATATATATATAAATATATATCATTAAAAATAACCGACAATTTTTGTCTGGTTATTTTAGTATTGATCCCTTCAATTTTCTGGATTCAAATCTTAATCTCGGAAGAAAATTGGCTGATGAAACTGCCGTAATGTACATGTTGGTCCAGAGTACTTTCTGACCCATCTGGGTCCATCGTCAGTGGAATAATGTAAAACAGGTAAAGACCTGGAGTGAGATTTATAATTAATTATGGCGGGAAAATTTAAATATGAAACTATATTTATTAGGTATTATAAGCATTTAAGTATATTAGTACTAGTGTTAAAATTAATCTTGTTAATAGCAGGTGTTTTTGTTTTAATGAGTAAAGCTTCTAGATTTTAATCCGGAAAATTGGAGGGATCAATACTAAAATAACCAGACAAAAATTGTCGGTTATTTTTAATAATACGTGTCTTAAGGAAAAAATGCTGCCTCGATATATATATATATATATATATATATATGATTATTTTTATTAACACAGACATGTACAAAATCTGCGACACTGGCATGTCGATGTTATTGATCAACAGCTGTCATAAACGGAGATCTCATCAGACAGAGTTAGAAGTTGATCTTAACCTTAGATCATATTTAAATATGATCTACGGTTAAGATCGGATTCTAACTCTGCCTGATGAGATCTCAGTTTGTAATATCTGTTGATCGATAACATCGACATGCCAGTGTCGCAGATTTTGTACATGTCTGTGTAAATAAAAATAATCATATATAAAAGCTCTATTTGATATTGAGCACTTTTTATAAACCCGGTTGAAATTCTTTGGATTACTACCCTGTGGATGTTTACCTTGCCTGGATTATTATGATTATATATATATATATATATATATATATATATATATATAGCCACTGTATACAAACACACACACATACAAATCTATATATATATAGGAGAGTTTTAATTACCTACGAGACACCATCCTCGGGTGTCTTCGGTTTCTCTGTACAAGGGGTTGTCAGGACAATGTGACATGAGGATACGTTTACCCTACAAGTCAACCCTGACCAAATATTCAAAATAACATAGTATTCGAAGCCCAAATAAGATCCCATCGACATGGCTATAGACTGCAAGAAGTCATCATCATTGACTGTAGCATGTGAATGATGATGATGATGACTCCTTGCAGTCTATAGCCATGTCGATGGGATCTTATTTGGGCTTCGAATACTATGTTATTTTGAATATTTGGTCAGGATTGACTTGTAGGGTAAAAGTATCCTCGTGTCAGGTTGTTCTGACAAACCCTTGTACAGAGAGACCGAAGACACCCGAGGATGGTGTCTCGTAGGTAATTGGGATGCCGCCTGTCATCTGGAATCACTAAGGGAATCAGCTGTACTACTGCTACTACTACTGTTAATGTAGTCGCCAAGTCAGTGTTGACGTTGTAGGCAGGAACGGAGCTGCTGCAGTAGATGATGATTATTAGTAGGGTGCAGCAGACATGCACCCTATCCCCCTGCGTCAGCGTGGCATCAATGAATTCGGCTGCAGTTGATTCTCGGTACGTCATTAATGCCTGGTCGGGGAAAGTTCTCCCGCTGTCAAAAACTGGAAAATGTCGAAACGTCTTTGCTGATCAATCCAATCTTTGCCCCAAGTTGTGTTTGATAATCAGAAGGGGTGGTGTCCAGCACAGGTCAGCAGGTTTTGCCATCCACTATCTATCTTTTTCTTTCTTTTTTTTTTTTTTTTAACATAGTTCATCCCAAACAAGGCAGGCCGCCACTGTAGACGTAAGGGGCTACTGAGAAAAAAGAAAAGGGGAGAAAGATCGGGGGGGGGGGGGTCAACCTAAATTGGGATCTGCGCAGCGAGATGTCTGTTTACATTAGTTTTAAATTTCTGCATGTCAGTACTGTCGGGGAAACAGGGGGCAGGGAGGGAGTTCCAGAGGCCAGCAGCACGAGGAAACAGTTGTAATGTTTTAATTCATTGAATGTTATATATATATATATATATATATATATATATATACAGGTAATGTAAACATCCACAGAATAAAAATCCAAAGAATTTCAACCGGGCTTATATAATAGTGCTCAATAGTAAATAGAGCTATTTATAATAATATTTTTATTCATACAGACATGCAGGTTTTTGTACATGTCTGTATAGATATAAAAAAAAAAATTTTTTTTATATATATATATATATATCTATATATATATATAATGTCCTCCCTCTCCATTTCTATCTCTTTTCTATTGCAGTTAAATACTATCCACCCTCCCCCTCTCTCTCTGTCCCTCTTCTCTCTCCCCCATCTCCCCTCTCTCTCCCATCGCTTCCCCCCTCTCTCTCTCTCTAATTCTACCTAGCAATACACACATTATCTCCTTGACTGCCACAATTGTCAGCCGCTTTTCCTGACTCCTGAACCTCCACCCCACTCACTCCACCCAGAATTTCCCGCCTAAAAAGGAAGGAAACAGTGTTACACATCATCTTCCCGCCGCCCAAAGGTCAGTCTCCCCAGCATCCAAAATGGCCGCCAACGGATTCTAATTCTTCGTTCGTTTCATTTGCACTCAGATATTAAAATATTAAAATCATCATTTAGCTAATGGAGTAATGCTGCCACATCTGGGGAGGTGCCACTCAGAGTGTCACTCTTTTGTACCTTAACAGAGTACAAAATCGAATTGACAATCTAGTGGGGGATGATCTCTTCTCTTCCCCATATCAAAACTACTCTCCTTTCACCACCAACGCTCGGACCCTTGTTTTGCCCCAGTCGAAATAAATGGCTCTCTCCTTGAGGAAGTCCACTTGCTTTGATAAGCTCCTAGGAGTGACTTTCACTCCAGACCTGAAATAAAAGACATCAAATCTGTTGCTATGGTCGCTGGAAAAATGGTTGGATTCATTCTACCAGTCCAGAAAGTCGCTGGAAAAACGGTTGGATTCATTCTACCGGTCCAGAAAGTCGCTGGAAAAACGGTTGGATTCACTCTACCGGTCCAGAAAGTCGCTGGAAAAACGGTTGGATTCATTCTACCGGTCCAGAAAGTCGCTGGAATATCGGTTGGATTCATTCTACCGGTCTAGAAAGTCGCTGGAAAAACGGTTGGATTCATTCTACCGGTCTAGAAAATCGCTGGAAAAACGGTTGGATTCATTCTACCGGTTCAGAAAGTCGCTGGAAAAATGGTTGGATTCATTCTACCGGTCCAGAAAGTCGCTGGAAAAACGGTTGGATTCATTCTACCGGTCCAGAAAGTCGCTGGAAAAACGGTTAGATTCATTCTACCGGTCTAGAAAATCGCTGGAAAAACGGTTGGATTCATTCTACCGGTTCAGAAAGTCGCTGGAAAAACGGTTGGATTCATTCTACCGGTCTAGAAAATCGCTGGAAAAACGGTTGGATTCATTCTCATGGTTCAGAAAGTCGCTGGAAAAATGATTGGATTCATTCTACCCGTCCAGAAAGTCGCTGGAAAAACGGTTGGATTCATTCTACCGGTCCAGAAAGTCGCTGGAAAAACGGTTAGATTCATTCTACCGGTCTAGAAAATCGCTGGAAAAACGGTTGGATTCATTCTACCGGTTCAGAAAGTCGCTGGAAAAATGGTTGGATTCATTCTACCGGTCCAGAAAGTCGCTGGAAAAACGGTTGGATTCATTCTACCGGTCTAGAAAATCGCTGGAAAAACGGTTGGATTCATTCTACCGGTTCAGAAAGTCGCTGGAAAAATGGTTGGATTCATTCTACCCGTCCAGAAAGTCGCTGGAAAAACGGTTGGATTCATTCTACAAGTCCAGAAAGTCGCTGGAAAAACGGTTGGATTCATTCTACCGGTCCAGACAGTCGCTGGAAAAACTGTTGGATTCATTCTACCGGTCCAGACAGTCGCTGGAAAAACGGTTGATTTATTCTACCGGTCCAGACAGTTGCTGTAAGAATGATTGGATCATTCTACCGGTCCAGAATGAAAAAAAATCTTTACATTTAAAAAAATTTTTTCTATATTTGAAAAAAAAAGACATTAAATAACCTCAATTAATTCTTTCTAACCAATGAAAATACAGATTCTTTCTAACCAATGAGAATACAGATTCTTTCTAACCAATGAGAATACAGATTCTTTCTAACCAATGAGAATACAGGTTCTTTCTAACCAATGAGAATACAGATTCTTTCTAACCAATGAGAATACAGATTCTTTCTAACCAATGAGAATACAGGTTCTTTCTAACCAATGAGAATACAGGTTCTTTCTAACCAATGAGAATACAGGTTCTTTCTAACCAATGAGAATACAGATTCTTTCTAACCAATGAGAATACAGATTCGATCCTCACTAGTTACCGATGATTTCAATATTTCTTTGATTTTCAAACTACAGGGTTGTAGCGAGACAAGTTTTAATAAATTTATAATAACAAGTTTATAATAAATTATTTTTTTGGTGTTATATACTTCTAATTTTAGTTTGCTATTTTCCCTATATGTTGTAGTCAGTTGGAAAGCAACCCTGTGGTAACGTGTTCTACAAATCGGAAGTTCCTGGAAAGAAACTCTGTTCATGGAAGTTCCGTTCGTCAATCGACTGCCGATCAGGTTCGAGAAAACCTTGTCAAATTTTTGTGTGTGTGTCCTCCTTTCCTAACGGACTCGCACTTGTCTACCGCCACCGCCAATAAAGATATATCATTAAATTTTTATATATAAGTGTGTCGTCATTCTTTTAAGCTCTATTCCTATTGTAATCTGCAAGGAAGCAGTCCTGTGGTAATGTGTTCCTCGGACCAGGAGTCTTTGTGAAGAACGTCTATTCATGGAAATTCTGCCTGACGGAGGAAGAAAAGAAAGTTTTTTTTTTCGTCTTAGTAGAAAGAAAGGTTCTCTTTTTTTTTTCTTTTTTTTTTTTCAAAATTTTTTTAACAGTGTTTGTCGTTATTGGTTTGAGTAGAGCCAAAATACAACAAAAGTACGACATCGGAACATAGATTTCAGATAGAAGACCATAAAAAGTCCTGAGAATCTTTAAAACTTCAGATGATTCCCATTCCGGACTTGTACCGTTTTTAGTTTCCATTGTGCGATAGACAGTTCAATGGTTAGATACACGGGAGAAGAATGCAAAGGTTTTTGCAGTGGTTGTAGCGAGACAAGTTTTTTGCTATGAATAATTTACAGATAAGTGGCAGAGATTGGCGCCAAGTCGAGCGCATACAATTGATAACAAGCCGCGCGTGCGGGTGTCCCCCTCTGTATGTGACTCGATGTGGCGAGTGTAAAATGCAATAAATTTGGGCAATTTGGGGCATTTTTGACCCCCCCTTTGACTCCCCCTTTGACCCTCTGGGAGCGCGAACCAGAATTTTTCTGAGGTCAAGGATACTCATTTTATATCCAGAACAATTGCCTCTACATTTTGGCCAAGTTTCAGAAAAATTGAATGGATGGATCAAACGTTATGGGAGAAAAGGGTCATTTTTTGCCATTTTGGGGGCTTTTGACCCCCTGGGGGCGCGAACCATGTTTTTTCCAAGGTCAGCGATACTTATTTTCTATTAGGAACAATTGCCTCCACATTTTGGCCAAGTTTCAGAGAAATTGAATGGATGGATTAAAAGTTATGGGGCAAAAAATGTCATTTTTTGCCATTTCGGGGCCTTCTGACCCCCTGGGGGGCTAACCAGATTTTTTTGCAAAAATCGGAGAATGTCACTTTCTAACCTGACCAAAGTTACAACTTCATGCAAAATTTCAGAGAAATTCAATAGCTGGTTGCGGAGAAAACTCCGGACGGACGTACGGACATGCCTCAAAACATACGTCCTCGATTTTATAAATCGGGGGACCAAAAATAACGATACTGATAAATGATATCCACAAGTTTTCCCGTTATCTTATTTTGAACTGCCAGATTTTGTACGGAGGTTAGACACAAGGTCATGTGTGGTTTTGAAAATCCAGAGCATTAGAATTAGCGCGCTCTGGCCTACAAAAAATGCTGGAGCAGCTCCGTCGGCATTTCCCCGTTTGGCCGCCTCAGGCGATTAGCAATAAACCCCTTTTTCAAGGAGAAGGTAAAGCCTGGGAGGGCGAACAGAATCATACCTCGACCCGACAGCAAACAAAGTCACTGTCGGACTGATGGCGAGCACGTACCTCTGACTGGTAATGGACGAATTATATAGAATGCTGACAGGGCTGCTCAGGCATTTTTTTGTAGAACTGAGTGCTCATCGTCTAGGACACTGGCTTTTCAATTCCACTTTCCGACCTTGCGTCACATCTGACCGCTGTGCGAGGGAGATAAAAAAAAAAAAAGCATGAAACCACTTGATGTAAGGAGCTTAAAAAAAAAATTTTTTTTTAAATACTCCTTCAAGGTCAAAAAACAAGCCAACGATAAGTGTTAGAACGGATAGATTCTGACCTAGAAAACAGCAATTCTTCCCCCTTTGTCAGAAACATCGCTCATGGAAATTGAGGACTAACGGACAAAATAAGGGAAGCGAGAGTTACGAGGCTGCCGATAGTTAACAGAGTAATAAGTAATATAGTTTCGGCTTCAGACAGACAGATACTAAATCTCAATTAGTAATGAATAAACGAGCGTGTTTGGGGATGGAGCTCCCCCCCCCTCCCCAAATCATTAATTAATAACGTTTTAATTTTTTTTTTAATTGGGTTCGGATGAAACGCTAAAATAAAATTGGCACGTTTTAACAAGCATGAGGCGAAACCGAATTTTGATCCCGGCATTAACGACCGTCACTTCTGAATTACGATGCGAATTTACGGTATTGATTCTGGTATCATCAACCGCCACCACGGACTTAAGATTAGTGTTGCGGTTAATGTAAGGCATGTTTTCGTCTTTTTATTTTTCTTTTATTATTTTTTTTTTTTAACACAGTTCACCCCAGACAAGGCAGGCCGCCACTGTAGACGTAAGGGGCTACTGAGAAGAAAGAAAAGAGGAGAAGGTTGGAGGGGGGGGGGGGGGTCAACCTAAATTGGGATCTGCGCAGCGAGATGTCTGTTTACATTAGTTTTAAATTTCTGCATGTCAGTAGCGTCGAGGAAACCGGGGGCAGCTAGGGAGTTCCAGAGGCCAGCAGCACGAGGAAAGAAGCTATTTGAGTAGAAAGCTCTCCGGCATCTGGGGACCTCCACAGTGAATGGATGGGATTTAGTCGATTGTCGAGTTGGTCTAGTGAATTTACATCAAGGGGGCACCAGAGTAGCCAGTTCATCGGAACATAATCCATTGAAGTATTTGTAAAACAAGCACAAGGATGCTACATTGTGGCGATGGGACAGGGACTGGAGCTTGGTTGACAGTGAGGGACCTATTAGGTTGGTGACTCTTTTTTGGGGCCTTGTCAAGGAGGGAGAGACTAGTGGATGATGCACCAGCCCAGATGTGGCAACAATACTCCATGCATGGGCGGATGGTGGCTTTGTAGAGATACAGGATAATGTCAGGTGTGAGGAGTTTACTAGCATGGTAGAGGGAGCCCACCTTCTTTGCTGATATCTTCAATGTATTTGTTCTGATTCATGTTACCTGTGTCCAGCCCCTGTCCCATCGCCGCAATGTTACATCCTTGTGCCTGTTTTACAAGGACTTCAATGGAATATGCTCCAATGAACTTACTGCTCTGGTTGTCTGGTGAAACCGCATTGAATTACATGTAATTAACTCGTCGTCCAGTACTATTCTCCCTGGCATTATCGCCCCCTAAAAGATGAAGATAATAATACTTAGAATCAATGCCTTTAGCACGATGGAATGAGTACAATCTACCCCGTGGATTAAGAAAGGGTTCAGTTCGAAACTCCGTTTAGGTTCCCAAGACTACGATATAAAGATACGCAATTTCAAAAAGCTGCGTCTGAAGACGGGTGAAGGTTACATCTATATAATAAATAAATTCGTCTAAGGCTGTAGCTGAAATATGTATGCATATATGAAGCCAAAATATTTGTATAAATAAAAAGTGGTGCTTCTTTACTTTAGCTCCGACGTTAAAATTAGGGTGCTTCTGCAGTTTCACAATTACATGTTAGGCTTCTCTTGAAAGAACAAAATGGCTAAAGAAATGCATAAACTTTGTTATGTACTTACGTGGTAACTGAAAAGAAGACTACACCAAAAACTACGCAAATTCATCCGGTATTTATTAAATTAAAAATAAAAAACGATTTTATCTATATGTTGCTATTTTTCTTATATTTTGAGAATTTCCGAAAGTTATCTCCCTTGCCTACTTAGTAAGCTGAAATGTCTACCGATACGTCAGATCGTTTTTTTTCTCTTCTTCTTCTTATAAGTTAATAAATAAAACGCATATTAACCTGAATGTGATGATGATGATGATGATGATGATGATACCGATAGAATGGGCAAAATTTACGTTTTCAGTTAGGACTGCCATAAGGAAAAGAAAGAAAGACAATTCGGTGCTTCTGCAGTTTCACAATTACATGTTAGGCCTCTCTTGAAAAAAAAAAAAAAAAAAAAAAAAAAATCGCTAAAAAAATGTATAAACTTTGTCATGTACTTACGTGGCAGCTGAAAAGAAGACGGCACACCAAAAATTACGCAAATTCATCCAGTATTTATTAAATTAAAAATAAAAAACGATTTTATCTATCGGCTGCCATTTTGTATCTATCAATTGCCAGATTTATCATGGGTCGCCAAGACAGAGGAGAGATAACTCATTTTTTTTTGTTTTTAATGGAAAAACACTAGAAAATTAAAACATTTTAAGAGAATTTTGGGGTCTTCTGTTGTTTCACAACGACATGTTAGGCCTTTTTAATCGATAAGAAAGAAAAAAAACTTGTTCCCTTCATCTCTTTCTCTTTGTATTGATAAAAAAAGTCAGAGGTTATCCAGAAGTACGGACACAAACTGAGAACTATCTGTTTGATGTACGTACCTGTCACGGAATGAAAATATCCTATACCAAAAATCACGTAAATTAATTTAGTTTTTCTTTTATAAAATAAAAACAAATTTTATCGATAAACGAACAATGGAGAGAAATATCGCTGCCATGTTAATTATATTCAAGGGAGATAATATAAACTTTTGCGAAATAGAGAAATAAAGTCTTAAATTTGGGGTGTTATCTCCCTTACTTAGCTCCCTTGAATATAACCAAAAATGCTGCTGATATGTCAACGTTACCCGTTTATCGATAAAATTTGATTTTCTTTTATAAAATAAAAACTACTTGATTTTCGGTATACAATATATTCATTCCGTGGCAGGTACGTACATCAAGGAAATATTTCTCAGTTTGTTTTATTTTATTTTCTTTTATTTTTTATTTTTTTTTAATGTCTCCGTACTTCTGGATAAGCATCGAAAAGTCAAAACTAATCGATAAAAAATGAAGACAAAGCTCTCTCTCTCTCTCTCTCTCTCTTCCCCCCCCCCTTTGTTCTGTTTTAATAATAATAATAATAATAATAATAATAATAATAATAAGGGACTATTTTTGTTTCTATATTAAAAGTTAAAGAAATTCTTTCCTTTTTTTTATATTCAAATGCTTTGCTCATAAAATTTAAATTTGCATACTTGACTATTCTTTCCTTTTTTAAAAAAGTATTATCAGTTAAGATTAAGATTAAGCCTACTTTTCTTTGCTCATAAATTCAAATTTGCATACTTGATTATTCTTTCCTTTTTAGAAAGGTATAAGTTATTATTAAGATTAAGCCTACTCTTCTTTGCTCATAAAATTTAAATTTGCATACTTGATTATTCTTTCCTTTTTAAAAGGGTATAAGTTATTAAGATTAAGCCTACTCTTCTTTGCTCATAAATTTAAATTTGCGTACTTGATTATTCTTTCCTTTTTAAAAAGGTATAAGTTATTATTAAGATTAAGCCTACTCTTCTTTGCTCATAAATTTAAATTTGCGTACTTGTTTATTCTTTCCTTTTTAAAAAGGTATAAGTTATTATTAAGATTAAGCCTACTCTTCTTTGCTCATAAATTTAAATTTGCGTACTTGATTATTCTTTCCTTTTTAAAAAGGTATAAGTTATTAAGATTAAGCCTACTCTTCTTTGCTCATAAAATTTAAATTTGCGTACTTGATTATTCTTTCCTTTTTAAAAAGGTATAAGTTATTATTAAGATTAAGCCTACTCTTCTTTCCTCATAAAATTTAAATTTGCGTACTTGATTATTGTTTCCTTTTTAAAAAGGTATAAGTTATTATTAAGATTAAGCCTACTCTTCTTTCCTCATAAAATTTAAATTTGCGTACTTGATTATTCTTTCCTTTTTAAAAAGGTATAAGTTATTATTAAGATTAAGCCTACTCTTCTTTGCTCATTAATTTAAATTTGTGTACTTGTTTATTCTTTCCTTTTTAAAAAATTCCGTGACAGGTACGTACATCAAACAGATATTTCTTAGTTTGTTTTTCTTTTTTTTTTTTAATGTATCCGTACTTCTGGATAAACTCTGACTTTTCTTATCAATACAGAGAGAAAGAGATGAAGGGGACGAGTTTTGTCTTCTTTTTCTTATCGATTAATTTCGTTTCGATGATTTCAAGTAATAAATAGGCAATAAATTGTGAAGCAACATTGAGCGGGCGAAACGTGCTAGTCAAAAAATAAAAATAAATCTTGATGAACAGCAAAAATTGTCAATGGATCATTGAAGTTATCCGAGTTAGAAAATTAACACAAATTTTCTGTTTGGACTAACAAACAAATATTTCGCCGTTTTTATTTAAAAAAAAAAACAAAAACAAATAACAAGATAAAAAAAATAAATAAATAAAGGATGTGAAAAGACGGCGTTGGTCACCAGCGGACGTCTTTGCGATATTCCTCGAGTAGCGAAAGACGTTTAATCGATTCGTAACCGAGGATGATGAAAAAAGAAAACATCACCGATTGGACGAGTCGGGCAGAAAGTCCCTTGAAGGCCATTAAAAGACCTTCCTCTTTCCAAAGAATCCGGACCGTCTCATTCATATTGGAACCTTCGACCTGCGGAGACGAAACAAGTGGGGAGAGAGAAATTATTAAAGAATAAAATTATTACATGAATAAAATTATTAAAGAATAAAATTATTACATGAATAAAATTATTAAAGAATAAAATTATTACATGAATAAAATTATTAAAGAATAAAATTATTACATGAATAAAATTATTAAAGAATAAAATTATTACATGAATAAAATTATTACATGAATATAAAAAGAAAAAAAATAACTGTCGAAACTGAAATAAAAACTGATAAGGAATGGAAAAAGGGACGAAGGAAAAGGGGAAAAAAGAAAAGGCACAGAAATAAAAGAAAGAAGGAGAGGGGGTATGAAAGAAGGAGGGAAAGGAAGGTGAAAGAAGGAGGGGGCGAAAGGGGAGGGGAGAGAAGGAGGGGACGAAAGAAGGAAGGGGAGTGGGCAAAAGAAGGAAGGGGAGTGGGCCAAAAGAAGGAAGGGGAGTGGGGCAAAAGAAGGAAGGGGAGTGGGGCAAAAGAAGGAAGGGGAGTGGGACAAAAGAAGGAAGGGGAGTGAGACAAAAGAAGGAAGGGGAGTGGGGCAAAAGAAGGAAGGGGGTGGGGCAAAAGAAGGAAGGGGAGTGAGGCAAAAGAAGGAAGGGGGTGGGGCAAAAGAAGGAAGGGGGTGGGGCAAAAGAAGGAAGGGGAGTGGGGCAAAAGAAGGAAGGGGAGTGAGGCAAAAGAAGGAAGGGAGTGGGGCAAAAGAAGGAAGGGGGTGGGGCAAAAGAAGGAAGGGGGTGGGACAAAAGAAGGAAGGGGGTGGGACAAAAGGAAGGGGGTGGGGCAAAAGAAGGAAGGGGAGTGGGGCAAAAGAAGGAAGGGGAGTGGGGCAAAAGGAAGGGGGTGGGGCAAAAGAAGGAAGGGGAGTGGGGCAAAAGAAGGAAGGGGAGTGGGACAAAAGAAGGAAGGGGAGTGGGCAAAAGAAGGAAGGGGAGTGGGGCAAAAGAAGGAAGGGGAGTGGGGCAAAAGAAGTAGGAAACAGAAGAAGGAGGGGCTGAAGAAGGAGGGGATGGCAGGAGGAGGAAGAAAGAGGGAGACGGAGGAAGAAGAGATGGGGAGTGGAACCAAAGAAGGTAGGGGGAGTGGGCAGAAGTAGGAAGAGGGGAGGTCAAACAAAAGAAGGAAGGGGAAGTTGAACGCACGAAAGTGCTGAAACAAAAGAAAGGTAGGGAGCAAATGATCAAAAAAAAAAAAAAAAGAGGTGGAACGAACGAAAAGGTGAAAACAGAAAATGGTTGGTTTAGTTGTTTTGTTTTATGGCATATCAACACTTTTCAGGTTATTTAATGTCGAATCCGGTCATTTTGGTAAAAGTTTTTATGCTTTAAGTTCTTTATATCTTCAAATATTTATTCATTGTGCTTAGTTTGGTTGTTTTGTAGAGGAAAAATGTTTTCGTTTTTAGCTTTGCAGAACATGATTACATTTTGCAAAAAGAAAGGAAAAAAAATAACATCAATGTTTGGCGTATTTTTGGTCAGGACGCTGGTCTCTTAAGACAGCCTGATCTGGTAGCACCCATGCGGAAACAGAAGATAAGTGAGCACGAGAGAAAGGAGAGGGGGGGGGAGGAAGAAAATAAATAAGAGAAAAGAAAAAAAAGGAAAACTCCTATTAAACAATAAAAATTGTTAACAAACCACCGAAGGTGCCCGCCTTGAAATACGAAACAGATTCTCTTCTCGAATTTTGATGGAAATTACAAATCATATTTCATTTTTACGAAAATAAAAATTAATGAGTTGAACTACTAATGTGGAAGAGTTGAACTTACCTGTATACGAGCGCGTATCACATCGAGTGGGTTGGTTATGCTCGATGCAGACACACCACTTAGGGTCCCAGAAAAACATTGGATTGCAAGGCGAGGAATCCACTCTGGCGAAACCCCAGCAAAAAACACTGAAATAGAAATAATAAAATCTAGTATACAACATTATAACAAAACACCCGCTCTATCTAAGGTATTGATCACTTTTGGGTTTATATATACTACTTACCAAATATAATACTGTATCATTATTATTATTGTTCCCAGGCAACACCGGGTTTTTTTTTTATCCCCTTATAATATAACGAGCACCTTCTCTGTCTGTTATTCTGTCTGTCTGTCCAACCTGGAGAATTTTTGTAAACGTAATTTCAAACATTTGTAAACAATAAATAATTTCAGCGTCCAGGTCGCGATTCGAACTCGCAACGTTGACGCTAACTGCCAGACGCGCTACCATCTGAGCTATGAGGCAAGTGATAAAATCCTATCTAATTTTACTAGTTAAAGGAATCGTTTTTTTTTCACTTCTACCAGTTACAAATGAATGATCGTATAACTTGTTCTTCATATACTTTGCGGTCTCCGTTCGCTCTCTATTTTTTTAAGAAGAATTTTTGTAAATGTAAAGGGGGGGGGATAATTACTATTTAATTAATTTCAAAGTCAGAAACATAAGAAATTCTATTAGGGCACATCTGAACCACTAAATAAACAATAAATAATTTCGACGCCGATGTCGTGATTTGAACTCGTAACCTTAACGTCATATGATAATTAGGATGAATTGGTCTGATACGCTACCAGCTGCGCCAATGAGATATAATTTAACGAAGAGCTTCTCTGTCTGTCATTCTGTCTGTCTGTCCGTCCTGGAGAATTTTTGTAAACGTAAGGGGAGGGGGGGGGTTGTGCGGATAATTACTAATTAATTTTAAAGTCAGAAACATAAGAAATACATTAGGGCACATCTGAACAACTAAATAAACAATAAATAATTTTGACGCCGAGGTCGTGATTTGAACTCGTAACCTTAATGTCAAAGAGTAATTAGGACGAATTTGTCTGATACGTTACCACTGAACCACAAAGACAAGTTAAAAAAAACGATTTTGATTTAACTACTTACGCAAGAAAAATGATTTTTCCATTTCTTTTACTTAGCAATGAATCATCTTAAAACGAGGCTACGTATGAAAACTGGTTCTTCGATATAGTGTGGGGGTCTGCGTTCGCGCTCGATTTTTTAAGACTCACATTACACATCCATTGTATCATTCTCATATTCTTCTCCATGCAACGGATATCTTCAACCATCACTGGCCAGATTTAACTTCCATACATCATCATCATGCTGTGTACACATACCTCATAGACTCTTCGATTGGTCGACATCGGTAACGCTCTACTGATTAGTTAAAGGGAGAAGATCCTTAAACTTACTCTATCCACTTCTAACTCTTGCGATCACACTAGCACCTGCTCCACCCTGTGCTCCAATGGTATCACCAAGGTAACAAAATTCTGGATAACCTAAATAGCGTCGCCATCCAGATATACTTCGTCCACATCCGAACATCGGAGTTCTCATCGATCTCCATTGTCTTACACACAAATTGGTTATCCTCTCTCAACCTACCAGACGCTGGATAACCAAAAAAAAAAGGACCAATAATTCTTGAAATATTGTCAATTATATTATGTCTTCAGCCATGATCGAGAGCAGTGTTGCTAGCTGAGATTTTTAAAAACCCGCTAGATCGGAACAAAAAAAATCTCCAGAAAATGGCCAGATTTTTACTTTTTTTTTTATCTTATATAAAAATATTACAAAATATCCATAATTTTCTTGTGTTTTTTTATACCTATTTTTTTTTAATGTTATTTAAATTTTTATGTCACTGTTGTAATTTAAATGTAAAAAACAAAAAAAACAAACAAGGGACATAATTCCTGATCGAAAAATGTAAAGTTAAACGCAAGATTTATAAAGTCATCGGGGATTTAAAAGTGTGTAGGGTCGATGGGTCCCGGAGATATTTTTTAAATATTGAATTTTTTTACTGAAACGTACAACGACTACTGTTCTTCATCTATCATGTACAGAAGCCAGCTGCATAAATAATCTGCCGCTCTTGTATAAGCAGTAACCGATCTGAGGGAGATAACTCTATTTTTCTTAGCCGCCGCTATTCCGAATTCGCTTATACTTTGGCAAGGGAGATAACTTTTCTTTTTATGTTTATATAAAGTGTATACAATTTGTGGCATGTAAATAAAAGTGCTTAAAAGTTATTTTTAACGCATTTAAAACCTGTAACATGTTTTTAATTAATTGTTATAAAGTTTATGAAATTTGTGGCATAAAAGTTATTTTC
>OY744553.1:880055-960055 GCA_963556195.1 Sepiola atlantica
GTATGTATGTATGTATGTATGTATGTATGTGTATGTATGTGTGTATATGTATGTATATGTATGTATGTATATGTATGTATGTGTGTATATGTATGTGTGTCATTTCTCGTAGACCACCCAGCCACCTACTAGTTTAGTTAGTCATAGGCTAGTTTATCTATGGACATAAAAATACTTAATGCTCAGAGGGGGAGGGGGGCTGGGTCTCATATCTGAAGGAGCATTATTTTTTGCAAAACTCAAATGGTTCACAATCACAGCATGGAACCTCATATCCAAGAAGCCATTACTATTTCAAAGATGCTGCGTTGCCGCTCTTCTCTTCGCTAAATATTTTTTCCCCGTTGCAGGTCTGCCGTTTGTAGCATAGATTTATGCGCAACCACTAAACGTGCAGCAAAGTGCACGGTTACCTAACTAGTTATGTGTCAGCTGTGTCAGGAGCGTCATGATATATGGCAGTGAATGCTGAGCCGTCACCCAGTCCTCTCTCGCCCATCTGCAGCGCAATGACAGATTCATGATCAGATGGATCTGAAATGTGAAATCTGACCAAACCCAACACATCAGATAATTTGCTGAAAGCACGCTACACTTGTCCAGCATAGAGGTTATCCTATAGATGAATCGATTACGCTGATATGGTCATGTTGAACGTTCATCCTCCTCGATAAACTGTTGCAGAAGCATGTATGTTCTAAATCGCAGGAAGGTTGACTGGCCAAGGAAAACTTTGAAGCAAGTGATTGGACAAGATCGCACAGAGTGAAATTTGGAGACTGCTGACCTGCTGAATCGTGAAAAGTGGAGAGTGAGCTTGCATAATATCAGAAAACGTCTGAACCTTGAAGAAGGTAAAAGTGACGTTAAATGTAAAAAAAAAAGTATATATATATATATATATATATATATATATATATATGGGAAGAGAAGGATGAAGGTAATCCGACGTGATGGGAAAATGAAAAAGGAAAACCAAAAAATGGATGTTTTTTATGTGTACATCAACGTTTCGTCTTTATTTATAAGACTTCATCAGGATGATAATATAGAGAACAAAAATGTCATGCAAGCACAGATACATGTAGGGTAGACATATTGGGAGGAAAAATAAAATGAAATAATGGGCACTACTGGGTGGACGTCCGTACTTGATGGAGAATAAAAATGAATTTTTATTCTCCATCAAGTACGAAACGTTGATGTACACATAAAAAACATCCATTTTTTGGTTTTCCTTTTTCATTTTCCCATATATATATATATATATATATATATATATATAAAAAACTTTAAAGAGCAGATAACTCTGCCCTTGAACCGTGAGAATTGAAAAGTGAGCTTGCGTAATATCAGAAAACGTCTGACCCTTGAACAAAGGTAAAAGTGACGTTAAATGAAAAAACTTTTCAAGGGCAGATAACTCTGCCCTTCACAAAAAACAGATAAAAGAAGAAAAAAAAACAAAGGGAAGTAACTCACATGTATAAGTGTCATAGAAGGCCCACCACAAAGCGCTGTTGGGAGCAAACACCAAGATTGAAACGAAATAGCCCTTGTAAAATCCCCGCAACCCATCTCTTATATAAATCTGTTGCAAGATTTCTTTAACACTTCCGAGCCGGGACAGACGGCCCTCCTCGGAGATCTTTAGTGTCTGTAACTGGGCTAACTTCCTGTCGACCTTTCGGTCTTCTTTCGATACCCGTTGGCCAAGCAGCATCATGTGTTGAGAAATAACGTCGATGGGAACCGACAAAGTCTGACCGATAAACGACGCCGCTCCACCAGCAAGAAACGAACGGCTTTTCGTGTGCGTGACATCCGTGTTATCTTTGAGGAATTGTCGCATCGCTTCGTATGTCGAGATGTAACTGACAGTTGGAATTAGTTGGAGACAATTCACCCAGAAACCACGGTAGAGTCCGGCTGAAAAATGAATAGAAATAAAATACTGTCAACAATATCAGTGAGGGTTGAGGACATGCGTTGCATGGAGAGAAATGATATGAGAATGATACGATCGATTGTGTAGAGAAATGTGTGCAGAACAGGAGACTTCGATGGTATGGTCACGTTGAAAGAATGGATGAGAGTTTCCGCCACTGCTTCTCTTCCTCACGGTCCCCGCCTACTGGAACGGACCGGGCGACTTTTTCATATCTGCTTCTTTCAATCAGTAAGGAACAAAAAGTGCAAAAACGCCTCCCACTGTCATGACGTCATTTCCGACTTCCTCGCTACTTTTACCTCTTTCCAAGTAGTACTCCTACTCTCTGCGCCTCCCACTCCCTAACAAACCGTTCCAATCCAAAATTAATAGAAAAAAAATATTGCCAACAATATCAGTAAGGGTTGAGGGCACGCGTTGCATGGAGAGAAATGACATGAAAATGATACGATGGATGTGTAGAACAAGAGACTTCGATGGTATGGTCATGTTGAAAGAATGGATGAGTTTCTGGATTAGTAGATGTTTTGCGCCCCTCGGTCCCCACCTACTGGCACGAACCAGGCAACTTTTTCACGTCTGCTTCTTTTGATTAGTCAGGAACAAAGAGCGAAAATGCCTCCCACCGTCATGACATCACTTCCAACTTCCATGCGCCTCCCACTATCTAACAACTGTTCCAATCCAAGTCTTCAGTTGGTCGCCTCTGTGCTTCTTCCAGCCGGCAGGTGTGATTCAGGCTACAACTTGCAGATTAATGCTTCCTCAGATCGTCGAAGAACGTGACCAAACCAGCAAAGTCTCCTTTTAAGAAACATGTAAAAATAAACGTTAAACTGATTATGATGATAACTATTCTTATATTGGCTGTTATTTTCATAACGTTTTGGCGGACGTAATCTCCGACCTTCTTCAAGTGCACCTGAAGGCGGTCGAAGGGTACATCGGCTGAAACGTTGTTCTCAATCCTTTATTTTCAGCTAGTTTTATAAAAGACCCTGTTCAATCAAAGAGTACAGTTTTTATACTGAAAACACTACCGTATAAGCAAATTGACTGCCAGACAGAGCCACCTAGCTTTAGACTTTATAAACAGCCAATCTGCAAGGGGGAGATAACTCAATTGACTTGTTTATTTCCATCTACTAGTCTCTCCCTCCTTGACAAGGTCCAAAAAAGAGTCACCAACCTAATAGGTCCCTCACTGTCAACCAAGCTCCAGTCCCTGTCCCATCGCCGCAATGTGGCATCCTTGTGTTTGTTTTACAAATACTTCAATGGATTATGCTCCGATGAATTGGCTACTCTGGTGCCCCCTCGACAATCAACTAAATCTCATTCATTCACTGTGGAGGTCCCCAGATGCCGGAGAGCCTTCTACTCAAATAGCTTCTTTCCTCGTGCTGCTGGCTTCTGGAACTCCCTCCCTGACCCCTGTTTCCCCGACAGTACTGACATGCAGAAATTTAAAACTAATGAAAACAGACATCTCCCAATTTAGGTTGAACCCCCCCCCCCCCTGATCTTTCTCCCCTTTTCTTTTTTCTCAGTAGCCCCTTGCGTCTACAGTGGCGGCCTGCCTTGTTTGGGGTGAACCATGTTAAAAAAAATAAAAAATATAAAAATTGACTGCCAGACAGAGCCACCTAGCTTTAGACTTTCTAAACAGCCAACCTGCAAAGGGGAGATAACTCAATTGACTATTAATGCCATCTCAATCAACAGTTGTTAAAATAACAAAGACGAGATATAGCTATACATTGAATAAAATTTACAAAAAAGTTTACAATGTTTAAACAACATTTACAAATTCGTTTTGACTCAGACATACCGCCTGACCTTTTTTTTAAAGGGGGAGGTGGGGAGGAGGGGGCCGAAAGTCATTACTTCTTGACAAAAAATCTTTGTAACTAACTATACACTGGACGCTCACCAAAATACCACATTCACTCTATGACTTTAATCCTACTTTTAAAAAAAATGGTTTCAATTAAATTTTTATTTACAAAAAAAACAAAAAAAACATGAATAATGATGGAGAGTGGGGCAACGAAGAATCACCCCAAAAGAATGAAAATTAAAGAAACTAAAGAAAATGCGTGTTGGGAAATGTTAGTAATGCCTCCCGAACCTTTTTTCGATGTGTAGACTGCCCTCTGTTTTCTGGATAGTCTGGAAACAAGGAGGAGTCTCTAAATGAGAGTGGGAGCTAAGTGGGGTATCAAAAATAAAAGATAATGGTGGAACTCTAACCATAACCCTGAATAAAAATTTTTAAAAAAGCAATATTTTTCATAAAAGACCCCATTCAATCAAAAAGGTACAGTTTTCATACTGAAAACATTACCATATAAGCAAATTGACTAACAGCCAGAGCCACCTAGCTTCAGACTTTCTAAACAGCCAATCTGCAAGGGGGAGATAACTCAATTGACTGTTGTTTATTTCCATCTACTAGTCTCTCCCTCCTTGACAAGGTCCAAAAAAGAGTCGCCAACCTAATAGGTCCCTCACTGTCAACCAAGCTCCAGTCCGTGTCCCATCGCTGCAATGTGGCATCATTGTGCTTGTTTTACAAATACTTCAATAAATTATGCCCCGATGAATTGGCTACTCTAGTGCCCCCCTTGACGTAAATTCACTAGACTAACTCGACAATCAACTAAATCTCATTCATTCACTGTGGAGGTCCCCAGATGCCGGAGAGCCTTCTACTCAAATAGCTTCTTTCCTCGTGCTGCTGGCCTCTGGAACTCCCTTCCTGCCCCCTGTTTCCCCGACAGTACTGACATGCAGAAATTTAAAACTAATGTAAACAGACATCTCGCTGCGCAGATCCGAATTTAGGTTGAACCTCTTCCCCCCCCCCCCCCCGATCTTTCTCCTTTTCTTTTTTCTCAGTAGCCCCTTACGTCTACAGTGGAGGCCTGCCTTGTTTGGGGTGAACCATGTTAAAAAAAAATTTTTTTAAATAAAAAAATTGACTACCAGACAGAGCCACCTAGCTTCAGACTTTCTAAACAGCCAATCTGCAAAGGGGAGATAACTGAATAATTTTTTTTTTTAAAAAGCAATATTTTTCATAAAAGACCCCATTCAATCAAAAAGTACAATTTTTATACTGAAAACACTAGCATATAAGCAAATTGACTAACAGCCAGAGCCACCTAGCTTTAGACTTTCTAAACAGCCAACCTGCAAAGGGGAGATAACTGAATAATTTTTTTAAAAAAAGCAGCAATATTTTTCATAAAAGACCCCATTCAATCAAAAAGTACAATTTTTATACTGAAAACACTAGCATATAAGCAAATTGACTACCAGACAGAGCCACCTAGCTTTAGACTTTCTAAACAGCCAATCTGCAAAGGGGAGATAACTGAATAATTTTTTTTTATAAAAAAGCAATATTTTTCATAAAAGACCCTGTTCAATCAAAAACGTACAATTTTTATACTAAAAACACTACCAGATAAGCAAATTGACTAACAGCCAGAGCCACCTAGCATCAGACTTTCTAAACAGCCAATCTGCAAAGGGGAGATAACTGAATAATTTTTTTTTTAAAAAAGCAATATTTTTCATAAAAGACCCCATTCAATCAAAAAGTACAATTTTTATACTAAAAACACTACCAGATAAGCAAATTGACTAACAGCCAGAGCCACCTAGCATCAGACTTTCTAAACAGCCAATCTGCAAAGGGGAGATAACTGAATAATTTTTTTTATAAAAAAGCAATATTTTTCATAAAAGACCCCATTCAATAAAAAACGTACAATTTTTATACTGAAAACACTAGCATATAAGCAAATTGACTGCCAGCCAGAGCCACCTAGCTTCAGACTTTCTAAACAGCCAATCTGCAAAGGGGAGATAACTCAATTGACTGTTGTTTATTTCCAACTTCTACTTACAAGCTCCTTCGTTCTTGATGATCTTGCAAAAGGCATCGTAGGTTCCTTTGTAGATCTCCGTGCCTCGCTGAATCTGTAGACGCGTCTTGATAAGAGTGAACGGGTAAAGTAGTCCCCGGATCGAGAAACTACTCAGCATGGTGAGGGGGTAATACTTCCGCTTGTCCATCATCTCAAATTCTATCACTTGCAAATTTACATTGTCCACTTCGAGTTCCATCTTTAACGCACGCGTCGACAGACACACACACACACAAAATTTGTTGATATAGATTTCGGTAAAAATGATAAAAAATAAAAGCAGTCAGCAAACTGTTCTTGTGTCACATTTGGTCAGCAGTTGACACGAAGTAGGGGACATCGAGGGGGAGATGAGGTAGAAGACATTTTGTGACAAAGACAGCGTCTCATTATCCTGAATGCTCTGGACACACGCAAGAATTGGTCAGGGTTTCAAATCCTGGCAGCTCATCTCAAACTCCGTCATACTGTGCCTGAAAATAGAAATAAAAACAATAAAACTAACTTTTTGTTTGCATTTATATTTTTTTTTTTTTTGGCACTTTTTCGTAATACTCAACACAGATTTTTTTCAACTTTTTTACTGACCAATTTTTTTCCTTTTTATGGCGTACAATTACCTGTCATGTTGCTAGAGAATTCCATGTTTTTTGGAAATGTTTTTCAAGTATTTTCTATATAAATTTAACAAACTAATCGCCCATTTTTTGACCATCACAAATTTTTTAAATTCTTTTTTCTGTTTACAATTACCTATCATGTCGCAAGATTATTCCGGGTTTTGGGAATTTAAAAAAAAATATATTCTAAATTTTAGTTGGGGGGGGGGGGGGGTCAGTTTCCTATATAAATTTAACGTAAACTGATCCCCCATTTTTTGACCAGCACAAATGTTTCCAAAAATGTTCAAACAACCCGGAATTCTCCAGCGACATGATAGGTAATTGTACACAGAAAAAAGAAAAACATTTGGTCCATAAAAAAGTTGAAAAAAACGGGTGGTGGGACATTACGAAAAAGCGCCAATTTTTTTATTATTTATTATACCTCTCCCTCCCCTCGGTAATATTGGTAAAAATAAAAAATAAATACTTTGCATGAAAAAAAAAAAAAAAAAAATGCAACAAATAATTAAAGAAAATTATTAAACATATTTCATTATTTACGCAAAAACAATTTGTGGTGTGGAGCGACTAGCTTTCATCCACCGGGTCCCCAGATGGCAGATAGGGGAACAGCCTTCAGATATGGACATTAGGTATGAATAACCAATAAGCAGTCCCAGTATTTTGACACCAGCAAGATGAAGAGAGAAAAAAAACAAAAAAAAAAGGAAATACTCTTTGAAAAGGCTGTTATATCAGTGAAAGTCTCAGGCAAATATTTATGAATAACCAATAAGCAGTCCCAGTCTACCCAGATGGAGTATGTGGAACATGCTCGAGTCAGGAATATCTCCATGAAATGTATATAGATGCCGGATGTAAAGTTTAGACTTGGCAGGTGTCGGACGCCATAAAAGCTGGCTAACTGATTTGGTCGAGTGCCGATCGCTGTTGAATTTGGTTGGTAATGCACTTAGTGTCAATCAAGAAAAAGCATTGAACAAGGAGGGGCCTTCGACATAAAACTTCTTTTTTCTCCCCGGGAGAATGTGCGCAATAAAATCTGAACAGGATGGGCACGCGTCTGTGTGTGTGTAAGTTTAAGGAAATGTCTTACATACTGTGGATGCGTGTATTAAACAAGCCGCACGTGCATGGTCCCCCTCTGTACGTGACTCGATGTGGCGAGTGTAAAATGCAATAAATTTGGGCAATTTGGGGCATTTTTGACCCCCTGGGAGCGCGAACAAGAATTTTTCTGAGGTCAAGGATGCTCATTTTATATCCAGAACAATTGCCTCTACATTTTGGCCAAGTTTCAGAGAAATTGAATGGATGGATGAAAAGTTATGGGGCAAAAAATGTCATTTTTTGCCATTTTGGGGACTTTTGACTCCCTCGGGGGCTAACCAGATTTTTTTTCAAAAATCGGAGAATGTCACTTTCTAACCTGACCAAAGTTACAACTTCATGCAAAATTTCAGAGAAATTCAATGGATGGTTGCGGAGAAAAAGTCAGGGGTTATGTCTAAGTCGGACGGACGGATGGACATGCCTCAAAACATAAGTCCCCCCGATTTTATAAATCGTGGGACAAATAAAATTTTCACCACAGAACAAGGAACATTACCGCTTAGACATAAAGAGCGACTGTGAATTAGGGACCATATGTACAGAGACATCCTAAGCAGAGAGTTAAGCAGAAAGATGTCTGGTCATATTACATTTAAATTTCTGCATGTTAGTACAGTAAATGAAACAGGGAACAGGAAGGGAATTCCAAAAGTAAGCATTAGATAGTAACCAGGTAATAGTTTCTTTAAGTTGGTTTTTAACTCCAAAACATTCCCAACGTCATAAACTTTAAAAATATATCCGACATATATTTATGAAAAAATGATTTTATTCATTTAATAAATATTTTTAAAAAATTTTTTTTAAACCTTTCTTGGTTTTTCTAAATTCTATAATACACTTTAAAAGCGTTTTTTTTATTAAAATCAGCACGAACCACGCTTGCAAACATATCTGCATTCACTTTCTACAAAGAGGTTAACAACATCAGACGTTGAATATTTTTTCAGTACAACGAGGAGTTTCTTGCGATTTTTGACACCAGATGAAGAGAGAAAAAAAGCAAAAAAAAGTAAATACTCTTTGAAAAGGCTGTTATATCAGTGAAAGTCTTAGTCAAATATTTATAAAAAAAATTATTTTATTCATTTAATAAATAAATATATATAAAAAAAAGTTCCTTGGTTTTTCTAAATTCTATAATATATATATATATATATATATATATATATATATATATATATTTACTTATTTTGGTACAGAAAAATTAAAATGAGAGTGACACGTGACTTCACATTTCCGAAACAGATGACAACAAAAGTTGAAGAGAGCCGGATGGCTAAGTCCTTCTGTGCTTGAAACCGACGGTACGAATGTTGTACTAATTTTTCTGTACCAAAATAAATATATATTACGCTCTTATTTTTTAATTTGTATTTTATTTCTCAATTAATCGAGCACTCTACTGGGATTTTTCCTGCTATATTACAAAGAAGTTACATATATATATATATGTATATATATATATATGTATATTTATGGAAATCGCTCTAGATAAGGCACGCAGCCACTGATGTAAGGAGCTAAAAAAAAAAAAAAATACTACAACGTCAAAAACTAGCCAACGATAAGTGTTATATAGATAGATTCTGACCCAGAAAACAGCAATTCTTCCCCCTTTCTCAGAAACATCACTTATGGAATGTGAGGACTACATGACAAAATAAGGGAATATATAAAATCGCCACTAATTTTATTCGAATTTTTTTAAGAAACTCTTCGACCGTTGATCTCATCATTTACCCGGATGAATTGCATAAGAGACAACGGTCATCCGCGTTGATGAAGAATATAAAGTGGACCATAGGTTTACTTTCGGCAGCCTCGTAACTCTACCTTCCCTTATTTTGTCCTTTATTTCTCCCTTTTTCATGAGCAATGTTTCTGACAAAGGGGGAAGAAGTGCTGTTTTCTGAGTCGGCTGTTGTTTTGAGTAGGTGGTATGTGGAGATTTTCAATCCCCTCGTAATATTCATCATCATTCAACTATCATGTTGCCCCTTACACTTGAGTGGTCAGCCTTGATAAGTGGTGACTCATTGGTTAAGGAAAAAAAAAAAAAACAACAACAATTTCACACGATGACGACAAAAAGTACAAATATAATTAACATTTTTGATTGCATTCCATCAAACCTGTAATTAAAACGAGGTCAAAATCCTTGAATAACTTTTAATCTTAATCATTGTCATACTAAGATTTTAATCAGAACATCTGAACTCATTAATAATGTGAAGGTCAGTCAATTTTTGAATTTAACAAGTATTACACAGCCACCAACCCCCCTTCCCTCTTTCCTGACGAAATACGGAAGCACAAATGCGTAATAAATCTAGACTTCAAAAAAAAAAAAAAACGGTTTTAATTAAAGTACATAAAGTTTATACATTTCTTCAGCTATTTTCTTTTTTAAAGAGAGGCCTAACATGTCGTCGTTGAAGTAAAGAAGCACCAATTTTTACCGAATTCTGTTTAGGCCGTCAATCTCAACATTAGCCTTCATTGTTACAAATGATATTATAGGAGTTGGCCTTAGCAGTCCATGCTAAGATTAAAGTGCTTCTGCAGTTTCACAATTACATGTTAGGCCTCTCTTTAAAACAAAAATAGCTAAAGAAATGTATAAACTTTAATTACGTGGCAGTTGAAAAGAAGACTGTACACCAAAAACTACGCAAATTCATCCAATATTTATTAAATTAAAAATAAAAAATAATTATATCTATATGTCGCCATTTTTCTTATATTTTGACTTTTTGCAAAAGTTATCTCCTTGCCTATTTAGTAAGCTGAAATGTCTAATGATACGTAAGATTGTTTTCTTTCTTTTTCTTATAATTTAATAAATACTGGATGAATTTGCGTCATTTTTTCTGTACAATCAATTCATCCAGTATTTATTAAATTAAAAATAAAAAACGATTTTATCTATATGTCGCCATTTTTCTTATATTTTGACTTCTTCCAAAAAAAAAATCGAGTTATCTCCCTTGTCTACTTAATAAGGTGAAATGTCTGTCGATACATAAGATCGTTTTTCTCTCTTTTTTTTTCTTATAATTTAATAAATACCGGATGAATTTGTGTATTTTTTTCTGTACAATCTTATTTTCAGCTAACACGTAAGTTTATACATTTCTTTAAATATTTTAACGTCATTGTGATGCAGAAGAAGCACCATTTAATTCACGGTTTCGGGCAAAGTGTTTTTTAGCCTGTGTTCACTCTGCCATCTTGCATGGTAGTGAGACATGGGCCCCAACTACTGGCTGTTTGCAGACCTCAAAAGAATGCTCCAGGGAAAGAAATTTGGCTCCAATGAAGAAATGATGTCGGAAACTGAGGTGCATTTTGAGGCCAAAGACAAATCATTCTACAAAAAAAAAGGCATCGAATTGTTAGAAAAGCGTTGGAATCAGTGCATCACCCTGGAAGGAGACTATGTTGATGAATAAAGTCGAATTTTGCCTAAAAGTTGTAGTTTTATGAGTTAGGCCCTGGAACTTATTGGATGGTGTGTTGTGTAGCCAGAAATATATGTATAAATAAAAGTTTATATGGCGTTCTACTTTTTATTATTAAATCTCTATGAACAAAAAAACTAAATTTGAAATATATTAACAGAGATAAGGAAAAGCGAGAAGATGAGAGGGAGAGGGGTGGAAGGGGAGAGGAGGGGGGATGAGGGAGAGATAAGAGTGGAGGGGAGAGAGGAGAGTGGAGAGAGAGAGAGAGAGTGGGAGAGAGAGAGTGGTGGGAGTGGAGAGAGAGAGTGGTGGGAGTGGAGAAAGACAGTGGTGGGAGTGGAGAGAGAGAGAGTGGTGGGAGAGAGAGAGTGGGGAGAGAGAGAGTGGGGAGAGAGAGAGAGAGTGGAGAGAGAGAGAGTGGGGAGAGAGAGAGTGGTGGGAGTGGAGAGAGTGGTGGGAGTGGAGAGAGAGTGGTGGGAGTGGAGAGAGAGTGGTGGGAGTGAAGAGAGAGAGAGTGGGGAGAGAGAGAGTGGTGGGAGTGGAGAGAGAGAGAGTGGGGAGAGAGAGAGTGGTGGGAGTGGAGAGAGAGTGGTGGGAGGGAAGAGAGAGGAGAGGGGGAGGGAAGAGAGAGGAGAGGGGGAGGAGAGAGGAGAAGGGGAGAGGAGAGGGGGAGGGAAGAGAGAGGAGAGGGGGAGGAGAGAGGAGAGGGGGAGGGGAGAGGGGGAGGGGAGAGAGAGGAGAGGGGGAGGAGAGAGGAGAGGGGGAGGGGAGAGGGGGAGGGGGAGGAGAGAGGAGAGGGGGAGGGGAGAGGGGGAGGGGAGAGGGGGAGGGAAGAGAGGGGGAGAGAGAGAGGAGAGGGGGAGGGAAGAGAGAGGATAGGGGGAGGGAAGAGAGAGGAGAGGAGAAAAGAGCCACAGTTCTTTATTACGCAACCCTAGCTTTACCATAGACTCCTCACGCAGGAAGTATCCATTGTTTCTCAAGATTGAAAGGAGGCCAACATGCATTTTTAGGTCAACACAGCCCCCCCCCCCTCTCTCCATACCCAATAAAACTAACAAAAACAAACAAAACTTAAAACAAACAAAATCAGATAAAAACAAATAAAGGTCAAAAAAGACAAAAGTGAAGTCAGTATTTTTGTCGACGTTTCCAATCAATAATCATCAATAATCATCATCCGATTTCTTAGGTCGAATTTAATGCCTTGGGATATTTTCACGTATTGGTTCAATTGTACTATAGAAACCGTTGGAATATCTCGCCTATTTTCGCCAGTCATCCCCCCCCCTCCCACACACACACACACACATTGGATGTTTAATTATATTTACTGTCCTGGTAAAAACAATTTCTGATTTACTTTTCAAAGTCTTTAAAATCGAACTTTAATGCGACTAATTCCTATTTTAGTCACGTAAATTATTTAAACTGAAATGGCGGTCAGCATTACTCGCAAACAAATGATCTTTTTACTTAAAACAGTTTTTAGTAAAAGAAAGAAAAATAATAACATTGAAAACAGTACAGTATAGTTTCAGCGTACACGTGAAACGCAGAAATGAAACTCGAAAACGAGGCTAAGGGCACATAATTCAAGTTCATAATTTTATAGTTACAGACAGGGAACCATTTCTTTTTTAAGAGTTAACACCTTACTTGGTACTTTTTAGGAATAGGTATCGAAGAAAAGTTCAGTACTTACTTAATCAATTGTAAGTTTCACTTCCGAGGTTGGCGAACGTTAACGAACTTTAACGAACAATCTACACAATTACGGACCAAACTGTTTTTTTTTATATTATCATTTATTTTTTTTACCCTAACCCTAACTAAGTGTAGTTTGCAAAGTCGGGTATCTTTTACAATAATCCGCAGAGTCGCCAACGGGGTCCAAAAAACGAACGAGAACGGGGTAAAAAAATATATATACAACAAGTGACGGTGACCTACGTCGAGAATAGATATTTTCCTACTTACCTATGAAATTTGTTTGTATTTTTACGTACTATAAATACAAACAAATGTCACAGATAAGTTGGAAAATAACTTTTATCGGCTACAGTTATTTTTATTTGTTGTATATTTGTTTTTATAGCGTTTTCACTGTAAAAGATACCCGCAAAGTCGGTGTAGGTCGGTTCGTATTGTGTAGAAGCATCTGCACTTGATTCGGCTTTCTCCGTTCGTAGTCGTCACCTGCAAATTTCTGGATACCTATTCTAAAAAGAACCATTTTCTTGACTGGGTGGATTTCGTTTCGGTTATTTTAGGGTTTTGTATTAGTTTTGCATAAGTTTTTGGCGGATTTATCTGTAGATGACCTGCGTGTCGCACATAGATAAGAACCGATGTTTAGCGAGATGAGGTCACATGAAAACACAGGTGAAAATCGGGGTATCTTTTACAATAATCCGCAGAGTGAAAACGCTATAAAAACAAATATACAACAAATAAAAGTAACTGTAGCCGATAAAAGTTATTTTCCAACTTATCTGTGACATTTGTTTGTATTTTTAAGCCGTTTCAACTGCTATTTATTAGAAATCAATATTTTTGTCACACGAACATTGGACAAGCGTTGGGAGGGGTGGTGGTATCGTAACGAGGTAAGGCTGGGCCGCCATCTTTTTTTAGTAAAAATCTGTGCCAAAGAAAAACAAGAATTTTTTTTTTACATCTAATAAAAACCCATTTATAGAACGTAAAAATACAAACAAATTTCATAGGTAAGTATGAAAATATCTATTCTCGACGTAGCTCACCTTCACTTGTTGTATATTTATTTTTTTACTCCGTTCTCGTTCGTTTTTTGGCCCCCGTTGGCGACTCTGCGGATTATTGTAAAAGATACCCGAAAATCGCAGTTCCAAATAAATTAACCGGAAAACTCTTTGATATACTTATGTATCAGACAAAAATAGGTATCTACACCAAAAAATTACCGAGTAGAATTTAAATTAAAAAATAAAAATCAGTCTTAGCGTATATTATGGATCCGCCATTGATTACAACGAAAAAAAAAACACGGAAAGCAGGGGGACGTAACTCAGTTTGTCATATTAACACGTCATAAATCAATAGCGATCGGCAAAATACGATAAAACTGATTTTTATCTTTTATTAAAAATCTAATCGATAATTTGGTACTGATATCGATCCTGAACCAGGTTCGACTCGGAACCGTTCGGCTATCCTACGCAAACGCCCGAGAGTTGACGAGCCGATTTGTACCAGACGACAATTTTGATACGGTGCTGCGTCCTATGATGATAATGTTTTGCTTGTTTTTTTTTGTTGTTGTTAGGGTTAGGGTTTAGGGTTTAGGGTTAGAGTTAGGTTTAGGGTTAAAAATATTTATTTGATAACAGTTATTTCGCTCTGTTTTGCTTTTTTTATTTGTTTTGTTGTTTAAAAAATTTCGGGTATCTTTAAGAATGTAACCTTTTACGATGGAGTGGCGCCATGTGTCGTCTTTATTTTAGAAGCCTTACGGGTATCTTTAAGAATGATCAGTACAGTCGCGGACGGGGTCCAAAAAACTAACGAGAACGGGGTTATAAAAATAAATATGCAACAAGTGAGTTTAACCTACGTCGAGAAGAGATATTTGTCTACTTACCTATGATATTTGTTTGTATTTTTACGTACTATAAATGGGTTTTTATTAGATGTAAAAAAATTTCTTGTTCATTTTTACTCGTATTCTTTCTAGACAAAATGGCGTCTTGTGCTTACTTCCTTACTAGCAAGCGCCATTTTTTTTGCAATGTTCGTGTGACAAAACTATTGATTTCTAATAAATAGCAGTTGGAACGGTTTAAAAATACAAACAAATATCACAGGTCAGTTTTAAATTAACTTTTATCGACGACAGTTACTTTTATTTGTTGTATATTTGTTTTTTTTGAGCGTTTTCAGCGTACTGATCATTCTGAAAGATACCCAAAATTTCTTGCAACTATAACTAAAAATTATAGGACGCAGCAACGTATCAAAATAACAAAAAATATTTATTTGATAACAGTAACTTCGCTATGTTTTGCTTGTTTTGTTTTTTTTGTTGTTTCTTTTAGAAAATTTCTTTAAAATATAATTTAAAATCATAGGACGCAGCACCGTATCAAAATTGTCGTCTGGTACCAATTCGGCTCGTCAACACTCGGGCGTTTGCGTAGGACAGCCGAACGCTTCCGAGTCGAACCTCACGAAAACTGGTTCAGGATCGATATCAGTACCAATTTTTTTTTAATTTTTTTTTGTGCCGAATACAATAAAGCGTTATGATTGTTTGATTCCTAAATAATCTTTTTACGTATATATATATATATATATATATAGGATCAAATATAAACCAAAGTAAAACTTTTAGTAGATGGAACCTATAGTGAAGAGGTTTAGCTCAATATACGAGATAGAGCAATTGTAGAGATAGAAGAAAAAAGAGTGATAAACATGCGACGATTGTCCAAATTTATTTCAAATTTCAATTGTTCAATGCAAGGTGTATTCAGTAATAAACTAGTGTTTATTATTCTTTCCTTAAGCCAAGGCTTTTCAAAGATCGAGATCTTATCATCAGAGGAGAAATACAGATAGATAAGTTGGCTTTCGAAAAAAACAAAGTTCATTCACTGCGTTTTTTTAATAATATTTTTCAAATATTTGAACTTTGTTTTTTTCGAAAGCCAACTTATCCATCTGTATTTCTCCTCTGATGATAAGATCTCGATCTTTGAAAAGCCTCGGCTTAAGGAAAGAATAATAAACACTAGTTTATTACTGAATACACCTTGTATTGAACAATTGAAATTTGAAATAAATTTGGACAATCGTCGCATATTTATCACTCTTTTTTCTTCTATCTCTCTCTCTCTCTATATATATATATATATATATATATATATATATATATATATATATATATATATATATATATTATTTTTTTATTTTATTTTACTGTAAGTATTGTTATGCATTTTAATTATGCATAGCGGTAAAATTCCTTTGAGGATAAATCCTGGGGGAAACTTTGAATTATCTCCCCGTTATTTGACTCTTCAAAATTAAAGATGAGATAAAAAAAAAAATGTTTTTTTTTTTGGCGCTGTAATACAGAAGCACCAAAAAATAATATCGGCTCTGAAAGAGCTTAAAATACCGGGTACAAAATCCACTTAAACATCGGTAGGAGGAGGCAATACAAAACGGAGATTAACCGAAACGAAACTGACCCAGTCAAGAAAGTTCAAAAGCATCCATTATTTTACGATTTTTTAAAAATAAATAAAAATCGTTTATTTCGATCCTTTATAAATTTATAAAGTTTTTTGTTTTTTGTTTTTAGAAAATGGGGCCGTTATTCTAGATTTTTACTTATTTTTTTATCTTTAATAATCAAATGAAATACCTAAAAAGATTTTTTTTTTAAATCTACATTTTCTAGGCATGCATTTGTACATCTTTAGTCATATTTTTATGTAGTGAATGGCCGCCAGCGATGAAAACACTAAATTTCAATTCAATGTTTTAATCGCTAGCGGCCATTGCTTTGTTTCTTCGACTTTAAAAAAGTTCATTATTTTTTTTTAGGCAAGTCACTCCAGACAATGCATAAAGCAACTTGATGTAAGGAGCTAAATATTATAATAAAAAGGGAGAGGAATGTAGAATCACTTTAAGACAAAGCAAGCATGAAGGAAACCCCACCACCAGCGTCGAATCTCCTGGACTCCAAACAGACTCAGGACCGGCGGTACAGTTATAAAAGTGTGTGTGGGGGGGCTCTCCTAAAAAGTGGGGGCGGTTAAACACATGCATATATAACTTCATTATTGATGACCGTAAAGTGGGGGGGGGGGCAAGTCAAAAAGTGGGTTGGGGGGTCAAGCCCCCCCCCCCTCCGGGTGCCGCCGTCCATGAGACTAGCCAAAAAGTAAGCCCTTCAAGAGCCTACTAGGGAAGGAAACGGTTACAAGGCTGTCTGACAAAAAAAAAATAGTCTGGAGGACAACAATTAATATTATCGGACAAGCGAAATGGGCGTTGAAATCCAACAAACCCTATACTACAATTGAGCAGACATTTTATTTCCTTGCGAAAGAAGAAAGAAAAACAATAAAACGAATGTTTATGAAATGAATCATCGAATGTCACGTAAAGGACATTATGAGATGACCATAAAAAAATGGCCTTGTGTCAAACAAAATATTCTTTCTGGCATAGGTTGAGCAGGTGCTGTTCGTACCGGTCGGGGATACGTCCTCGGTAATCGGTCCGTCCCACAGTGGCTTTGTTGCTGTCGGGCTGAGATAGGGTTCTGTTCAGGAGGTCCACCCTCCCAAGCTTTACCTTCTCTTTGGGAAGGGGTTAGTTTATTGATAATCGCCTGTGGTGACCCATACCGGAGAAGGTCGACGGGGTTGCTCAGGCATTTTTATAGGCCAGAATGCACTTCACCTCATGTGCTGGCTTTTCAAATACCACCTGACCTTGTGCCTAACCTCCCGCACAGGAGGTAATATATAATATATATATATATATATATATATAGTTCTTCTAGAATAGTGGCTTCTCCCTTTCCATTTGAGTTGGGGGAGGCACACAAAAAACATAATACTTGACCTTCTATTCTAAACAAATCTTAGTGTTTGCATGCCTGCCGAATATTCGCACGGTGAAATCCGGTAACGAGTTACGTAAACAACAGAAACACAACCACACAAAATGAAACTCGGATCCCTAAAACAGAAAACGAATAAATACTAATTTATTCACATTTTTTTTTTTTTACTAATATATATGTTTTGTTTTTTTTTGTTATAAATTCCTCTAAAGACACGATAAAAAGACTGGCGATTTAGTCGTTTCGCAGCCAAAATGGCGGACAATGAACCGTCTGCTAATTTCTGATTTTTTTCTCGATCTCACAAATGAGTAAGTAAACCCAAATAAATTATTTTGGACTAATTTCTCAACTGTATTTCCTTTAGAATAATTTAAGGTAAATTTGAAATTAGTCCAAAACAATTTATTTGGGTTTACTTACTCATTTGTGAATTCGGAAATTAGCTGACTGTTCATTGTCCACCATTTTGGCTGCGAAACGACTAAATCGCTAAGACTATCGTGTTTTTTTTGTTGTTGTAATTATTTCTGATGAATGAGCGATCCCCTACTCTAAATTCTAAAATAAGTGTTCCCCCAACCCCAAGTTTTTCAGGGTGTTACTGTTCAATGTGTTCATTGAACACCCTGAAAAAAAAAAAAAAACGTAATCGCCTACAAAAGTAGAATGTCTTTGGGGGAAGAGGATTTCGCTGAGGGTCACTTCTCATCTACATATTTACCGAATAAATTGCAAATAAATCAGTGTTTCTTTCGTTTCCGTTTCAGGAACCCGAGTTTCATTTTGTGTAGTCGCCTTTCGGGTGTCGTGGCTCGTTAGCGGATTTTACAAAAAGAGAGCGAATATCCGGCAGCCATTGGGGCTGATCTATACAAGCACCAACACTTTGATTCTAGCCAGAAATTCATTCATATCCGCCTTCTCGGGCTATCTTGAAGCAGTTGGCTCTGAAAGAGGCTGCCATTTCTTAACGACTAGTTTCGTCTGTTTTTCGGAGCGGTGACAAGTCAAATTAGTCCACCAGCGTACAAATTATTCTTGTGTTCTTTTTTCTGGATTTGTGTTGTTTAATAAATCTCTAAAAATTAAACATCTAATATAAAATGGGCTTTCTTGAAGATATTAGCTCCCAAAGAGGCGGCCATTTTCTACTTTATTGAATGTTCAAGAAGAATTTGGTTATATTGAAGATTTCAGCTTTAAAGTGGCTTCCATTAAAGCAGCATTATTTTAATAATATAACCGGTACTTTATCAGATTAGGACCCTGACCTAACATTAACCCCCACCCTGACCCTAACGACGGGGTCAAAGTTAACTTTGGTTCTAATCTAAAGAAGCAACATATAACGTAATTATTATGGTATTGTTTGGTAATTTTATTATTAATTAAACCATATTTTTATAAAATTAGAACTAACTTGGTTAAGATAATGTTGTTTCAATGTCAGACATCTTAAAGCTGAAATGTTCAAGATAACACTTATTCTTCTAATTTCTTTTTTCTTTTACAAGTTTTAGTTTTATATTTTTAAATTTTATTTTAAGTAAAAAGATGTTTTTTTTTTAATAAGTTGTATAGTTTTTTTTTTTTTTTTTTTATTTATTTTGGGTGTTTTTTTTTTATTCTAATTTTATATTTTAGTCTAGATTTTAATATTTTTTTTAATATAAAAATTTAAATATAAATTTTTTGTTAACAATTATTTATTAATAAATTATATCGCCTTCATAGAAAAAAAAAACAAACAAAACTTTAGAAATACTAAACTTTAAACTTACACCTTTTTATATTTTAAAAAGTAATAATTTAAATTTTTTAAAACATGACAGCTAAAGAAGGTTATTTTTCCATAATATTTACAACTTATCGGTAAATATTAAAAAGAATGAACAAAATAACTTTAAAAACAAGTATCCGCTCTACCTTGTTTGGCCGTTGTCAATGTAGAATCTCCATTGACGAATAAAACTATTTTCTTTTTTTTTTTACGGACTGTCAAGCAGCAGACAACTTCCGGTCGTACGGGCAAAATGGAACCGCACGTTTTAATAGGTGGAAATTAAACTTATTTTAAATCTTTCTTTCTTGCCTAAAAAATTAAATTTCCCCATATATATAAATAATTATTTATATTTATTACCATAAAAATTTTATATGTAATGTTGAATGATTTGAAATATTTATTTAATTTCATTAAATACGGCCAAATACCGCAGATAGATCAGATAAAACCATTTGATAAAAAAGGTGGCCTCAAAAACTTAGTCAAAGTCAAATTAGAGATACGAATATTTAATTTATGATATCGACTGAATTAAAACAATTAGTTTTTTTTGCTATAAAGAAATTAAAAAAAAAAGAATATGACAAGTCATTTTTTCTTTCTTTTATTGTAAATTTGTAATCAATAGACATTGACCTTCATACTTTCTAAGTTTTATTTATTTTTCTAGAACCTTTTTTTTTACTTATGAGTCACCACTTATTAATTCAATATTTTTCAACCAATGAATATCGTTTTGAACCCAAAATCTAACAAGCCAACGCGAACTGAGAACCGCCTGTAGCAGTTGTCTCCCCATCTCAAACATAATTGCACCGGTTTGCCAGTAGGCGTCGCTTTTCAGGTGGCGCTGGAAGACGACCACACAGTTATCTGCCCTTCTTGCTTATATAAACCGGTGCACAACGTCAGACAGGGCTCTTTTCAGTTCTTTGTCGGCCTTTTGGCTAAGAAGAACGTGTAGTATCTGTTCCGATGGATACTACACCCCATAAACTGGTATTGTCTTGGCCTCGGGGCTTGATTTACGCCGGTCTGTGGGTCTGTCCTGTGCAGTTCTAGGAGGTCCACCCTCCTAGGCTTTACCTCTCCTCTTTGGGGAGGAGTAAGTTTATTGCTTACTACCTGAGGCGCCCCTATCGGGGAATGCCGACGGGGCTGCCCAGGTAAATTTTTAATGGCCAGAGTGCTCACCTTCTCGGGCGCTGGCTTTTCAAATCCCACTTTCCGACCTTGTGTCACATATTCCTATTGTGGGTAGGAGTTGTATAACTCTTTCCAGTTCCGGCCACGGCAGACGGTAGTCATCGGAGAAGCTGCTCGTCTCCTTGTCTGACCCACAAAATCACACGTGTTCAAATTCATAAACACGTTTTTCTCGGGGAGAGATTTTTCTTCACATGCGCATCCATATTCCTACAGAGACAATTTCTTCTCCAGAACATTTTATTTTCACGTACACAATTTCTTTATTGAACATATTTTCCCATGTGCGTTTCAATCATATGAACTATTTCAACTCCACACACATTATACATACATACATACATACATACATACATACATACATACATACATACATACATACACACAGCATTCATCATTCCACATACAGTGTATACGTATTAATGTACTCTGTTTCATTGTCGTTACACACATTCAATAAACGTTTCATTTAAACAACCTATTGTCTGTGAATTATTATTTGGCACTTCTGTAGTATATATGAAGCAGCAGATTTTCTGTCATTCTACTGAAAATAAAGGGAGGTAATTCAACCGGAAGTGATTTTTTTACAACATAAAAAAAATATGCAAGACTGATTTGTTTTTGGGTAAAAATTAACAATTTCTTTTTTTTATTATATGAAGTAAAAAAATTTTAAATAAAAAACCCTAACCCTAAACCCTAACCCTAACCCTAAACCCTAACCCTAAACCCTAACCCTAAGAAATCAGGCGGTGTGCCTGTAAAAAATCTATTGTTTTTTTGCGGCTGGTTCATTAAATTACCAATGTCTCGAAGATTAATCTCATTTAACTCCATTTTCTAAATACTAAATTCAACTTCCGGTGAATTCTGAATGAATGGTACTTGGAGAAAAAAAAACGGAACTCTTCAATTTCGATTTCTTAATCGGCAGCTGCTTCATATATACTACAGAAGTGCCTATTATTTTGCCTTGCATGTGACAGAATCTCGACATACTTCCTCATAGCTTTCTTGTAGGTATCTAATTACCAAACCCTCAGTTTAAAAGTAATTAATACCTCTCAGCCCCCCTTTGACCACTTCAGATTACGGGGTAATTTAGACCAAGATTGGGAAGAACGAAATTAAGAACATTTGGGTAAGGGTTAGGGTAAGGGTTAGGGTAAGGGTTACGGTTGAGAACCTTTGGCGACGCCAATTCTACGATAACAAAAAAAAATTGCTTCGCGCCTGTTTTTTTTTATTTTTAATTTAATAAATACTGGATGAATTGGCGTAATTTTTTGGTGTACAATCTTCTTTTTAGCTACCACGTACTGTAAGTTTCATGAATAAAATACATCCACACTTAAATAAATTAAAAACATTTTTTAAGTATAACGTCGCATTTAAATAACCGGCAGAACATGGCCAGAACTCACAATATTATTGTAAAACTCACAAATGCAAAAAGAATAAGATTATTGGATTCCGTGTGAAATTTCCCAAAATGGGGTCCACCTTGACTACACCCATTGATCCCAAGAGGCACCATTGGAAAACCCATATATGGCATAACGTGTCGCTGCTTTCAGACTACATCAGACGCGACCGCAATGGACCACTGCGGTCATCACTCTATCGCAATGATCTGAGATTTTTTTTTGGTGCTTCTTTCACAACGACATGAAAATATTTTTAAAAAATGTATAAACTTTGTTATGTACTTACGTGTTAGCTGAAAATAAGATTGTGCAGAAAAAGTTACGCAAATTCATCCAGTATTTATTAAATTATAAGAAAAAGAAAAAAAACAAAACGATCTTACGTATCGCTAGACATTATTTTACCCCGTTCAGCTTACGAGTTAGGCAAGGGTGATAACTCATATTTTTTTCTCGGATAAACTCAAAGTTTAACAAAAAATGGTGACGATAGATAAAATTGTTTTTTTTTTAATTTTTAATTTAATAAATACTGGATGAATTGGCGTAATTTTTTGGTGTACAATCTTCTTTTTAGCTACCACGTACTGTAAGTTTCATGAATAAAATACATCCACACTTAAATAAATTAAAAACATTTTTTAAGTATAACGTCGCATTTAAATAACCGGCAGAACATGGCCAGAACTCACAATATTATTGTAAAACTCACAAATGCAAAAATAATAAGATTATTGGATTCCGTGTGAAATATTTATTCGAAATGTTGTGTTTTATATTGGTATAGGGCTTTCTTTTCAGTTGCATCCTCTGACAGACATACACACACACATTGCAACCTCCGGATAGAAATACACGTACACGCACACACAGACAGATATCCCACAATCATAAAGATTTGTATTAATTGTATAATTTGAATTCATTTTACCCGTCTTGGGACGGGTATTATTCTCATATATATATATATATATATATATATATATTTTTTTTTTTGATTTTATTCCATTAGTTGCGACAAAACAAGTTTTGTTTCATTGGTGCAAATAGCGACCAACTCATCGGGCTGGCGATGGAATTCAAATGGCATAAGTTTTAACTTCACTTTAACGGGAGATTGAAAATTGAAAATACATTGGAGGGGGAGGGGGACAGAGTTGGGGCTTTGTCTATAACGGTGACATGGGACATAAGAGGGGAGGGGGGAGGACCCCAACAAGTCGTGTTTCAAATTATTGCGTGGGAGGTTTTCACGTGTTTGTGCTGTGATGATCTCAATTTCGGCCGGGGTTGGAGGAAGGGAGATGGGGCGACGGCCAGAGTGAGTTAAATTTAAAATGAGAATAAAATTATGATTATAACCGTCATTCCTATTTTATTTTAATTCTAATAAGTAATTATCATGTGGATAAAAATGTTTGATAATTTTAATTTAGGGTATTAATTGCTACTTCTGCATTTTATTTATTTTATTTTAATGTTTTGTTTATTATTTGTAGTGAATTTTGTTGTGATTATATATTTTTTTTAAATTGTGATTATATTATACCGAGATCAATACTAGTGGAATCATTCTGAATTTTCATTGAGCACTCTCATAAACCCGGTTTCAACTTCCTTCGGATTCATACCCCCTGGATATTTGTAACAAGTTAATTATATATATATATATATATATATATATATATATATATATATATATATATATATATATATACATAATATAATAAAGTTTATACATTTCTTCAGCTATTTTTTTTTTTAGCTTCCCTAACTTTTTTCTGACGAACGATGTGCCGTCATCTTGCTTTACTTGACTGATGATTGCAGCTGTCATCTGCTGTCACCCCTCAACCAGGAGGTTAGGCACAAGGCCAGTTTTATCTTCCTCCCACAAGGTAAGATGTGACCCAAGGTCGGGTCGGAAAAGTGGGGCTTGAAAAGCCAGCGTCCGAGAAGGTGAGCACTCTGGCCATTAAAAATTGCCTGGGCAGCCCCGTCGGATTTCCCCGGTAGGGGCGCCTCAGGCAGTAAGCAATTAACTTACTCCTCCCCAAAGAGGGGAGGCAAAGCCTGGGAGGGTGGACTTCCTAGAACTGCACAGGACAGACCCATAGACCGGCGTAAATCAAGCCCTGAAGGCCAAGACAATACCAGTCTATGGAGTGCAGTATCCATCGGAACAGATACTACACTTTCATCTCAACTCCTATACACCGTTTCCCTCCCCTTTTCTTTTCTTCCACACTTTCCATATACAATTACAATTACACAGTCCAACCTAATATCTCCGACGACACACTTTCCATATACAATTACACAGTCCAACCTAATATCTCCGACGACACACTTTCCATATACAATTACACAGTCCAACCTAATATCTCCGACGACACACTTTCCATATACAATTACACAGTCCAACCTAATATCTCCGACGACACACTTTCCATATACAATTACACAGTCCAACCTAATATCTCCAACGGCACACTTTCCATATACAATTACACAGTCCAACCTAATATCTCCGACGACACACTTTCCATATACAATTACACAGTCCAACCTAATATCTCCGACGACACACTTTCCATATACAATTACACAGTTCAACCTAATATCTCCAACGACACACTTTCCATATACAATTACACAGTCCAACCTAATATCTCCAACAACACACTTTCCATATACAATTACACAGTCCAACCTAATATCTCCAACGACACACTTTCCATATACAATTACACAGTCCAACCTAATATCTCCAACGACACACTTTCCATATACAATTACACAGTCCAACCTAATATCTCCAACGACACACTTTCCATATACAATTACACAGTCCAACCTAATATCTCCGACGACACACTTTCCATATACAATTACACAGTCCAACCTAATATCTCCTACGACACACTTTCCATATACAATTACACAGTCCAACCTAATATCTCCAACGACACACTTTCCATATACAATTACACAGTCCAACCTAATATCTCCAACGACACACTTTCCATATACAATTACACAGTCCAACCTAATATCTCCGACGACACACTTTCCATATACAATTACACAGTCCAACCTAATATCTCCAACGACACACTTTCCATATACAATTACACAGTCCAACCTAATATCTCCAACGACACACTTTCCATATACAATTACACAGTCCAACCTAATATCTCCAACGACACACTTTCCATATACAATTACACAGTCCAACCTAATATCTCCGACGACACACTTTCCATATACAATTACACAGTCCAACCTAATATCTCCAACGACACACTTTCCATATACAATTACACAGTCCAACCTAATATCTCCTACGACACACTTTCCATATACAATTACACAGTCCAACCTAATATCTCCTACGACACACTTTCCATATACAATTACACAGTCCAACCTAATATCTCCTACGACACACTTTCCATATACAATTACACAGTCCAACCTAATATCTCCTACGACACACTTTCCATATACAATTACACAGTCCAACCTAATATCTCCTACGACACACTTTCCATATACAATTACACAGTCCAACCTAATATCTCCTACGACACACTTTCCATATACAATTACACAGTCCAACCTAATATCTCCTACGACACACTTTCCATATACAATTACACAGTCCAACCTAATATCTCCTACGACACACTTTCCATATACAATTACACAGTCCAACCTAATATCTCCTACGACACACTTTCCATATACAATTACACAGTGCAACCTAATATCTCCGACGACACACTTTCCATATACAATTACACAGTCCAACCTAATATCTCCTACGACACACTTTCCATATACAATTACACAGTCCAACCTAATACTTCCGACGACACACTTTCCATATACAATTACACAGTCCAACCTAATATCTCCGACGACACACTTTCCATATACAATTACACAGTCCAACCTAATATCTCCGACGACACACTTTCCATATACAATTACACAGTCCAACCTAATATCTCCAACGACACACTTTCCATATACAATTACACAGTCCAACCTAATATCTCCAACGACACACTTTCCATATACAATTACACAGTCCAACCTAATATCTCCAACGACACACTTTCCATATACAATTACACAGTCCAACCTAATATCTCCAACGACACACTTTCCATATACAATTACACAGTCCAACCTAATATCTCCAACGACACACTTTCCATATACAATTACACAGTCCAACCTAATATCTCCGACGACACACTTTCCATATACAATTACACAGTCCAACCTAATATCTCCAACGACACACTTTCCATATACAATTACACAGTCCAACCTAATATCTCCGACGACACACTTTCCATATACAATTACACAGTCCAACCTAATATCTCCGACGACACACTTTCCATATACAATTACACAGTCCAACCTAATATCTCCGACGACACACTTTCCATATACAATTACACAGTCCAACCTAATATCTCCAACGACACACTTTCCATATACAATTACACAGTCCAACCTAATATCTCCAACGACACACTTTCCATATACAATTACACAGTCCAACCTAATATCTCCAACGACACACTTTCCATATACAATTACACAGTCCAACCTAATATCTCCAACGACACACTTTCCATATACAATTACACAGTCCAACCTAATATCTCCAACGACACACTTTCCATATACAATTACACAGTCCAACCTAATATCTCCGACGACACACTTTCCATATACAATTACACAGTCCAACCTAATATCTCCGACGACACACTTTCCATATACAATTACACAGTCCAACCTAATATCTCCAACGACACACTTTCCATATACAATTACACAGTCCAACCTAATATCTCCAACGACACACTTTCCATATACAATTACACAGTCCAACCTAATATCTCCGACGACACACTTTCCATATACAATTACACAGTCCAACCTAATATCTCCAACGACACACTTTCCATATACAATTACACAGTCCAACCTAATATCTCCAACGACACACTTTCCATATACAATTACACAGTCCAACCTAATATCTCCAACGACACACTTTCCATATACAATTACACAGTCCAACCTAATATCTCCAACGACACACTTTCCATATACAATTACACAGTCCAACCTAATATCTCCAACGACACACTTTCCATATACAATTACACAGTCCAACCTAATATCTCCAACGACACACTTTCCATATACAATTACACAGTCCAACCTAATATCTCCAACGACACACTTTCCATATACAATTACACAGTCCAACCTAATATCTCCAACGACACACTTTCCATATACAATTACACAGTCCAACCTAATATCTCCAACGACACACTTTCCATATACAATTACACAGTCCAACCTAATATCTCCAACGACACACTTTCTATATACAATTACACAGTCCAACCTAATATCTCCAACGACACACTTTCCATATACAATTACACAGTCCAACCTAATATCTCCAACGACACACTTTCCATATACAATTACACAGTCCAACCTAATATCTCCGACGACACACTTTCCATATACAATTACACAGTCCAACCTAATATCTCCGACGACACACTTTCCATATACAATTACACAGTCCAACCTAATATCTCCGACGACACACTTTCCATATACAATTACACAGTCCAACCTAATATCTCCGACGACACACTTTCCATATACAATTACACAGTCCAACCTAATATCTCCGACGACACACTTTCCATATATAATTACACAGTCCAACCTAATATCTCCGACGACACACTTTCCATATACAATTACACAGTCCAACCTAATATCTCCAACGACACACTTTCCATATACAATTACACAGTCCAACCTAATATCTCCAACGACACACTTTCCATATACAATTACACAGTCCAACCTAATATCTCCAACGACACACTTTCCATATACAATTACACAGTCCAACCTAATATCTCCTACGACACACTTTCCATATACAATTACACAGTCCAACCTAATATCTCCTACGACACACTTTCCATATACAATTACACAGTCCAACCTAATATCTCCTACGACACACTTTCCATATACAATTACACAGTCCAACCTAATATCTCCTACGACACACTTTCCATATACAATTACACAGTCCAACCTAATATCTCCTACGACACACTTTCCATATACAATTACACAGTCCAACCTAATATCTCCTACGACACACTTTCCATATACAATTACACAGTCCAACCTAATATCTCCTACGACACACTTTCCATATACAATTACACAGTGCAACCTAATATCTCCGACGACACACTTTCCATATACAATTACACAGTCCAACCTAATATCTCCTACGACACACTTTCCATATACAATTACACAGTCCAACCTAATACTTCCGACGACACACTTTCCATATACAATTACACAGTCCAACCTAATATCTCCGACGACACACTTTCCATATACAATTACACAGTCCAACCTAATATCTCCGACGACACACTTTCCATATACAATTACACAGTCCAACCTAATATCTCCAACGACACACTTTCCATATACAATTACACAGTCCAACCTAATATCTCCAACGACACACTTTCCATATACAATTACACAGTCCAACCTAATATCTCCGACGACACACTTTCCATATACAATTACACAGTCCAACCTAATATCTCCAACGACACACTTTCCATATACAATTACACAGTCCAACCTAATATCTCCGACGACACACTTTCCATATACAATTACACAGTCCAACCTAATATCTCCGACGACACACTTTCCATATACAATTACACAGTCCAACCTAATATCTCCGACGACACACTTTCCATATACAATTACACAGTCCAACCTAATATCTCCAACGACACACTTTCCATATACAATTACACAGTCCAACCTAATATCTCCAACGACACACTTTCCATATACAATTACACAGTCCAACCTAATATCTCCAACGACACACTTTCCATATACAATTACACAGTCCAACCTAATATCTCCAACGACACACTTTCCATATACAATTACACAGTCCAACCTAATATCTCCAACGACACACTTTCCATATACAATTACACAGTCCAACCTAATATCTCCAACGACACACTTTCCATATACAATTACACAGTCCAACCTAATATCTCCGACGACACACTTTCCATATACAATTACACAGTCCAACCTAATATCTCCAACGACACACTTTCCATATACAATTACACAGTCCAACCTAATATCTCCAACGACACACTTTCCATATACAATTACACAGTCCAACCTAATATCTCCGACGACACACTTTCCATATACAATTACACAGTCCAACCTAATATCTCCAACGACACACTTTCCATATACAATTACACAGTCCAACCTAATATCTCCAACGACACACTTTCCATATACAATTACACAGTCCAACCTAATATCTCCAACGACACACTTTCCATATACAATTACACAGTCCAACCTAATATCTCCAACGACACACTTTCCATATACAATTACACAGTCCAACCTAATATCTCCAACGACACACTTTCCATATACAATTACACAGTCCAACCTAATATCTCCAACGACACACTTTCCATATACAATTACACAGTCCAACCTAATATCTCCGACGACACACTTTCCATATACAATTACACAGTCCAACCTAATATCTCCAACGACACACTTTCCATATACAATTACACAGTCCAACCTAATATCTCCAACGACACACTTTCCATATACAATTACACAGTCCAACCTAATATCTCCAACGACACACTTTCTATATACAATTACACAGTCCAACCTAATATCTCCAACGACACACTTTCCATATACAATTACACAGTCCAACCTAATATCTCCAACGACACACTTTCCATATACAATTACACAGTCCAACCTAATATCTCCGACGACACACTTTCCATATACAATTACACAGTCCAACCTAATATCTCCGACGACACACTTTCCATATACAATTACACAGTCCAACCTAATATCTCCGACGACACACTTTCCATATACAATTACACAGTCCAACCTAATATCTCCGACGACACACTTTCCATATACAATTACACAGTCCAACCTAATATCTCCGACGACACACTTTCCATATATAATTACACAGTCCAACCTAATATCTCCGACGACACACTTTCCATATACAATTACACAGTCCAACCTAATATCTCCAACGACACACTTTCCATATACAATTACACAGTCCAACCTAATATCTCCAACGACACACTTTCCATATACAATTACACAGTCCAACCTAATATCTCCAACGACACACTTTCCATATACAATTACACAGTCCAACCTAATATCTCCGACGACACACTTTCCATATACAATTACACAGTCCAACCTAATATCTCCGACGACACACTTTCCATATATAATTACACAGTCTAACCTAATATCTCCAACGACACACTTTCCATATACAACTACACAGTCCAACCTAATATCTCAAACGACACACTTTCCATATACAATTACACAGTCCAACCTAATATCTCAAACGACACACTTTCCATATACAATTACACAGTCCAACCTAATATCTCCAACGACACACTTTCCATATACAATTACACAGTCCAACCTAATATCTCCGACGACACACTTTCCATATACAATTACACAGTCCAACCTAATATCTCCAACGACACACTTTCCATATACAATTACACAGTCCAACCTAATATCTCCAACGACACACTTTCCATATACAATTACACAGTCCAACCTAATATCTCCGACGACACACTTTCCATATATAATTACACAGTCCAACCTAATATCTCCATGACACACTTTCCATATACAATTACACAGTCCAACCTAATATCTCCAACGACACACTTTCCATATACAATTACACAGTCCAACCTAATATCTCCAACGACACACTTTCCATATACAATTACACAGTCCAACCTAATATCTCCAACGACACACTTTCCATATACAATTACACAGTCCAACCTAATATCTCCGACGACACACTTTCCATATACAATTACACAGTCCAACCTAATATCTCCGACGACACACTTTCCATATATAATTACACAGTCCAACCTAATATCTCCAACGACACACTTTCCATATACAATTACACAGTCCAACCTTATATCTCAAACGACACACTTTCCATATACAATTACACAGTCCAACCTAATATCTCAAACGACACACTTTCCATATACAATTACACAGTCCAACCTAATATCTCCAACGACACACTTTCCATATACAATTACACAGTCCAACCTAATATCTCCGACGACACACTTTCCATATACAATTACACAGTCCAACCTAATATCTCCGACGACACACTTTCCATATATAATTACACAGTCCAACCTAATATCTCCAACGACACACTTTCCATATACAATTACACAGTCCAACCTAATATCTCCGACGACACACTTTCCATATACAATTACACAGTCCAACCTAATATCTCAAACGACACACTTTCCATATACAATTACACAGTCCAACCTAATATCTCAAACGACACACTTTCCATATACAATTACACAGTCCAACCTAATATCTCCAACGACACACTTTCCATATACAATTACACAGTCCAACCTAATATCTCCGACGACACACTTTCCATATACAATTACACAGTCCAACCTAATATCTCCAACGACACACTTTCCATATACAATTACACAGTCCAACCTAATATCTCCAACGACACACTTTCCATATACAATTACACAGTCCAACCTAATATCTCCAACGACACACTTTCCATATACAATTACACAGTCCAACCTAATATCTCCAACGACACACTTTCCATATACAATTACACAGTCCAACCTAATATCTCCGACGACACACTTTCCATATATAATTACACAGTCCAACCTAATATCTCCGACGACACACTTTCCATATACAATTACACAGTCCAACCTAATATCTCCGACGACACACTTTCCATATACAATTACACAGTCCAACCTAATATCTCCGACGACACACTTTCCATATACAATTACACAGTCCAACCTAATATCTCCGACGACACACTTTCCATATACAATTACACAGTCCAACCTAATATCTCAAACGACACACTTTCCATATACAATTACACAGTCCAACCTAATATCTCAAACGACACACTTTCCATATACAATTACACAGTCCAACCTAATATCTCCAACGACACACTTTCCATATACAATTACACAGTCCAACCTAATATCTCCGACGACACACTTTCACTATACAATTACACAGTCCAACCTAATATCTCAAACGACACACTTTCCATATACAATTACACAGTCCAACCTAATATCTCAAACGACGCACTTTCCATATACAATTACACAGTCCAACCTAATATCTCCAACGACACACTTTCCATATACAATTACACAGTCCAACCTAATATCTCCGACGACACACTTTCCATATACAATTACACAGTCCAACCTAATATCTCCAACGACACACTTTCCATATACAATTACACAGTCCAACCTAATATCTCCAACGACACACTTTCCATATACAATTACACAGTCCAACCTAATATCTCCAACGACACACTTTCCATATACAATTACACAGTCCAACCTAATATCTCCGACGACACACTTTCCATATACAATTACACAGTCCAACCTAATATCTCCGACGACACACTTTCCATATATAATTACACAGTCCAACCTAATATCTCCAACGACACACTTTCCATATACAATTACACAGTCCAACCTAATATCTCCGACGACACACTTTCCATATACAATTACGCAGTCCAACCTAATATCTCAAACGACACACTTTCCATATACAATTACACAGTCCAACCTAATATCTCCAACGACACACTTTCCATATACAATTACACAGTCCAACCTAATATCTCCAACGACACACTTTCCATATACAATTACACAGTCCAACCTAATATCTCCGACGACACACTTTCCATATACAATTACACAGTCCAACCTAATATCTCCGACGACACACTTTCCATATACAATTACACAGTCCAACCTAATATCTCCAACGACACACTTTCCATATACAATTACACAGTCCAACCTAATATCTCCAACGACACACTTTCCATATACAATTACACAGTCCAACCTAATATCTCCAACGACACACTTTCCATATACAATTACACAGTCCAACCTAATATCTCAAACGACACACTTTCCATATACAATTACACAGTCCAACCTAATATCTCCAACGACACACTTTCCATATACAATTACACAGTCCAACCTAATATCTCCAACAACACACTTTCCATATACAATTACACAGTCCAACCTAATATCTCCAACGACACACTTTCCATATACAATTACACAGTCCAAACTAATATCTCCAACAACACACTTTCCATATACAATTACACAGTCCAACCTAATATCTCCAACGACACACTTTCCATATACAATTACACAGTCCAACCTAATATCTCAAACGACACACTTTCCATATACAATTACACAGTCCAACCTAATATCTCCAACGACACACTTTCCATATACAATTACACAGTCCAACCTAATATCTCCAACGACACACTTTCCATATACAATTACACAGTCCAACCTAATATCTCCAACGACACACTTTCCATATACAATTACACAGTCCAACCTAATATCTCCAACGACACACTTTCCATATACAATTACACAGTCCAACCTAATATCTCCGACGACACACTTTCCATATACAATTACACAGTCCAACCTAATATCTCCAACGACACACTTTCCATATACAATTACACAGTCCAACCTAATATCTCCAACGACACACTTTCCATATACAATTACACAGTCCAACCTAATATCTCCAACGACACACTTTCCATATACAATTACACAGTCCAACCTAATATCTCCAACGACACACTTTCCATATACAATTACACAGTCCAACCTAATATCTCCAACGACACACTTTCCATATACAATTACACAGTCCAACCTAATATCTCCAACAACACACTTTCCATATACAATTACACAGTCCAACCTAATATCTCCAACGACACACTTTCCATATACAATTACACAGTCCAACCTAATATCTCCAACAACACACTTTCCATATACAATTACACAGTCCAACCTAATATCTCCAACGACACACTTTCCATATACAATTACACAGTCCAACCTAATATCTCCAACAACACACTTTCCAGTGCAACGTATGTGACCGGGACGGAACAAAGATATCGTACACAAAAAAATTACGTAAATTGATGAAGTAGTTTTTTATTTTTATCACACAAATCAAATTTTGCTATTTTTTTCCACGGTCGCTTGTCAAGACGTTATCTTTGCAAACGGTAGCTAAAAAAAAGGCCAAATTTTGCGCATTTGGCCTTTTCAAAGTAGTTTAACTTAATAGCTTCATTTATCCGGTTAATACTTAAATTATTTAAATCACAATCTTCAAGGCATGACTTTTTATGGCGCTCTTGTATAAGCAGTAACCGATCTGAGGGAGATAACTCTATTTTTCTTAGCCGCCGCTATTCCGAATTCGCTTATACTTTGGCAAGGGAGATAACTTTGTTTATTAATAAAAAAAAAAAACATGTTACGGTTTTGAAATTCGTTAAAAACCCTAACCCTAACCCGTTCAAAATAACTTTTAAGCACTTTTATTTACATGCCACAAATTGTATACATTTTATATAAACATAAAAAGAAAAGTTATTTTCTTTCATGCTGCGATAAACAAAGTTATCTCCCTTGCCAAAGTATAAGCGAATTCGGAATAGCGGCGGCTAGAAAAATAGAGTTATCTCCCTCAGATCGGTTACTGCTTATACAAGAGTGCCCTTTTTATTTCTCAACTTTCTCAACTTTTTCCTTTGAAAGTAAATTACAATCTCCAAGCATAAATTAAATTATTTTATTACAATGTTCCTTTGGAAGTTTTCACGTTATTTTAATAAAATATTTTATCTTTTTTGTTTATATCGTTATGGCTTCGTTGTCATTTGAAAGTTTTCACGTTATTTTAATGAAATATTTTATATCGTCGTCATTAAGGCCAAACTGCTTAAAAAAGGGGACAAATCTACCAAATTTGGCCCTTTTCTGGTAGCGATTTGGCCTTTTTTTTTCTTTTTTTTTGTATAACGCTGGGCTGAATAACGTCCCTTGTTTTTCAAGATGGCTAGCCAACCAGCGAGCATGGAAAAAAATCACAAAATTTGATTATCTGTGATAAAAATATAAAAATACTTGATCAATTCACGTAATTTTTGGTGTACGATATCTTTGTTCGGCCACGGTCATATACATGATACGAGTATGTCTTCATTTTTTATATATTATCAGTTTTCCGTATTGAGGCTTTTCCTTATTCAGTTAAGATATCATATTCAGATTATATTCATCTTATCTAAGGGAGATAACACCTAACCCCAAAAAGACGAATTACCTCCCTTGTTTTAGAAAGTGTCTGGATACGGTAAACTTTGCAAGCATAAATAAACATCGACCACAAACTGTGGGGAAAAAAAAAGAAGAAAGTGATACATAGTGATTGCGGGTGCCGGCCTTCAAGTGGGGTGGAGATAAGACCAACATGAGCAGAGATAAAGTGGTGATATTTATGTATGTTAAGAATGGGGGGGGGGGTTGTTACAAGCCTATAAATTGAGGTTCTACCTCTCACCGGGAGTGTTAGTGTGTTATTGTTTATTTACAGGAGTTAGGCACAAGGCCAGTTTTATCTTACTCCCACAAGGTAAGATGTGACCCAAGATCGGGTCGGGAAAGTGGGGTTTGAAAAGCCAGCGCCCGAGAAAGTGAGCACTCTGGCCATTAAAAATTGCCTGGGAAGCCCCGTCGGCATTCCCCGGTGGAGACGCCTCAGGCAGTAAGCAATAAACTTACTCCTCCCCAAGGAGGGGAGGCAAAGCCCGGGAGGGTGGACCTCCTAGAACTGCACAGGACAAACCCACAGACAGGTGGAATCAAGCCCCGAAGGACAAGACGACACCAGTCTATAGGGTGCAGTATCCATCGGAACAGATGTTGCCAAGACTGCCGCAAAGAAGGTTGGCTCCCTCTACCGTGCTAGTAAACTCCTCTCACCTGACATTATCCTGTATCTTTACAAAGCCACCATTCGCCCATGCATGGAGTATTGTTGCCACATCTGGGCTGGTGTATCATCTACTAGTCTCTTCCTCCTTGACAAGGTCCAAAAAAGAGTCGCCAACCTAATAGGTCCCTCACTGTCAACCAAGCTCCAGTCCCTGTCCCATCGCCGCAGTGTAGCATCCTTGTGCTTGTTTTACAAATACTTCAATGGATTATGCTCCGATGAGTTGGCTACTCTGGTGCCCCCTCGACGTAAATTCACTAGACCAACTTGACAATCAACTAAATCTCATTCATTCACTGTGGAGATCCCCAGATGTCGGAGAGCCTTCTACTCAAATAGCTTCTTTCCTCGTGCTGCTGGCCTCTGGAACTCTCTCCCTGCCCCCTGTTTCCCCGACAGAACAGACATGCAGAAATTTAAAACTAATGTAAACAGACATCTCGCTGCGCAGATCCCAAGTTAGGTTGACCCCCCCCCCTTCCTTCTCCCCTTTTCTTTTCTCAGTAGCCCCTTACGTCTACAGTGGCGGCCTGCCTTGTTTGGGGTGAACTATGTTAAAAAAAAAATTTTAAAAAGATACTACACTTACTTCCTAGAGTGTTTGGTTGTGACCAGAATTATTACATTTTTCGACTCACTATAGACCAAACGCTGGATGGTTGCTCCAGCAGAGAAATCCGTTCTCTGCCCCATTACATATTGTTACCAGACCTATTGGTTGGGTTGCTAAGTGATCATTTTCATTTTGCAACCCACCCCCGACTGCTGCCACGGCCCCTTTCAGGGTATTGACTCAGGAAGATTTTTCCTACAAAACTGCTAAATGGGATCGCCCACCCCACCTCTACCATATACCCCCTATCTTTTTTCTCAGTATTCTTTCTCGTTTCTTGGTAAGGCCTTCTTTTCTTCGCCTTAACACCAGACCCCCCACCCCCCTGCCGCCGCCATTACTGTATCACAATGGTAGTCTGAGTTTTTTTTAAATAACTTTAAGCACTTCTTTCTTTCTCTTTTAAAAAAAAAAAAAACTTAGTTCACCCCAAACAAGCCAAGTTGCCACTGTAGACGTAAGGGGCTACTGAGAATTAAGGTGAAAGTTTAGGGGGTCATCCTAAATTGGGAGCTGAGCAGCGAGATGCTTGTTCACATTAGTTTTAAATTTCTGCATGTCAGTACTGTCGGGGAAACAAGGAGGAAGTTCCAGGGACCGGCAGCTCGAGGAAAGAAGCTATTGGAGTAGAACGCTCTCCGGCATCTAGGGACCTCCACAGTGAATGGATGGGATTTAGCTGATTGTCGGGTTGGTCGAATGTATTTATGTCAAGGGGGCACCAGAGCAGCAAGTTGATCGAAGCACAACCCATTGAAGTACTTGTAAAACAAGCACAAGAATGCAACATTGGGGCAGGGGCTGGAGCTTGGTTGATAGTGAGGGGCCTATTAGATTAGAGACTCTTTAATGTCAGGTGTGAAAATTTATCTAGCACAGTAGAAAGAGCCCACTTTCTTTGCAGCAGCCTTGGCAATGTCATCTTTCTGAAGAGCAACGTGTCGTCATCTTGCTTTGCCATGACTGACTGATGGTCGTAGGTGTCATCTGCTCACTGCGTGAAACTCTCGCTTCACCTATTTTGTCTTTTAGTCCTCACATTCCATGAGCGATACTTTTGACAAAGGGGGAAGAATTGCTGTTTTCATATAACACTTTTATTTTGTTGCTTTTTTTTACCTTGAAGTAGTATGTTTATTTTTAGCTCCTTACATCAAGTGGCTTCATGCCTTGTCTGGAGCGATTTCCATAAAAACAAACAAACAAAAATAAACGACTGTTTCTGTTTTTATTTATTTTATTTTTTTTTGTTATAGAAATCGCTCCAGACAAGGCATGAAGCCACTTGATGTAAGAAGCTTAAAAATAAAGTCAAGATGAAAAAAAAATGTTTTGATTTTTTTATTTTGATTTTAATAAACATATCTGCATCTAACACATGTTTTTTTGAAGGCATTTTGCCTCTTTCTTGAAGTTTAAAATTTGAAAGATGCTTAAAAAAATGAACTTTCCAAATTTATACCTACCAGCGACCATGCCCGATTTAAATTCAAATTTAAGTTAAGTCCACACAACATCGGGTGTCACTTCTACTAGACCAGGAAGGATTGTTACAGAAAAAAAAAATGGTTAATACCTTTTATTTGTCTAAAGCGAAATTATTAGATAAAAAAAGTCAAGATGAAAAATATATATATATATATATTTTTTTTTATTTTAATAAAAAATATCTGCATCTAACACATGGTTTTTTGAAGGTATTTTGCCTCTTTCTTGAAGTTTAAAATTTTAAAGATGCTTAAAAAAAGAAACTTTCCCAAATTTATATATCAAGGGAGGCGCGAGAGCGCTCTATCCCTTAATAGACTTCGCGAATGGCCTATGTTGGAAATCTCATTTCTTTGATCAATCATAACTCAAAAACCAATAAACCAAATTAGTTAAAACGTTTTAGTTGATAGGTTCTATAAGTGTGTAGAATTTCAGCATCATTAGTCAAGGCAACCCAGAGATCCAGAAAGTTCAATCATGAAATCATGTTATCTGTGTGTACATACGTACGTATGTGCCACCCTGTATCTCATCAACTATTTGATGGATTCAGCTGATTTTTGGCAGAGATAGAGGTTCTAGTGTCTAGTTGATGGCATTTTAATTTCAGTTTACCATATACCTTGATTAGTCAAACTACCAACTATATCAGTTATGAGAAGGCATTGTATTGAGGCATAGCCTTTACAGAAGTAGTGACATTCCATGAAAAATGCCAGTATACTGAAATCATATGCCCTTAATAGGGTTAAGATGAAAATTCATATACACTAAATGTACAAAAGCACGGAAATTCCCAAATTTTTACACTTTTATTGTCATTAAGGGTATGACTACATATCAACCAAACCATTTCATTATCACATCACTACAGTATAAATCTCTATGCATGAGTGGATGAAGTGTGTGAGGTGCGCTGAAGAAAAATTACAACCAGTAAAATACATAGCCCTGTTGTGCTCGTATACCCTTAATGACAATAAAAGTGTAAACATTTGGGAATTTCCTTGCTTTTGTACATTTAGTGTATATAAATTTTCATCTTAACTCTATTAAAGGCATATGATTTCAGTATACTGGCAATTTTCATGGAATATATATATATATATATATACTTCAAGGTAAAAAACTAGCCAACGCTAAGTGTTAGATGGATAGATTCCGACCCAGAAAACAGCAATTCTTCCCCCTTTGTCAGAAACATCGTTCAAAGAATGTGAGGACTAAATTTTTTCTATCATGCCAGAGAATTCCGGGTTGTTTGGAAATTTTTGGAAATTATTTTGATGGTCAAAAATTGGGGGATCAGTTTATGTTAAATTTATTTAGGAAACTGATCCCCCTCCTAAAATCTAAAATATTTGAAAAAAAAATTCTAAAAAAAACACGGAATTTTCTAACGACATTGTACACATAATAATTTTTAAAAGATTTGTGATGGTCAAAAAATGTGGGATCAGTTTACATTAAATTTATATAGGAAACTGATCCCTCTTTCTAAAATCTAAAAATTTTTTTTTTTAATTTCCAAACAATACGGAATTCTCTAGCGACATGATAGGTAATTGTACACCGAAAAGAGAAAAATAAATTGGTCAGTAAAAAAAGTTGAGAAAGACGGTTTGTTGACAATTACGAACAAGCACCATTGTTTACCTTAGGCACATCAAATGAATCACCAATAACCATCTTTGCTAATCGGGCGATCTGAAAGCGATGTGAAAGGTGATAACGTACGTACAAACATAAAGTGACTTAGCGTCTTATTATATAGACTAGCGGAACCCGTCGCTCGGCGTTGCACGGGAGAAAGTACTACCTATTGCATGACGTCGAATAAAAAAAGAAACGGCGTATTGTTTTTTTCCCGCCCCTCTACCGTGTTTGCGAATGCTGTAAATTTAAAAAAAAGAAAAAAGTGATAGAGTATAATGGGATCGAACGCTGAAACTGGCGATCATGAAACCTGCATTCCTAACGACTGCGCTAAAGTTTCGATTTAAAAATACATGTGAAAATACGTGAATTAAGCTAAGCTTGATTATTCGGCATGCGTGTTATGTTAAGATTCAGCAATGACACGGTTTAGGTCATTTGTAGATGATGAAAATGACTGGATTTGGGCAAGTTTTCTATAATATGCGTGTTAAACGTGTATGATTTTGAAAATGTAAATGTATCGGGGTCTACCAGTATCTTGGTGCTTATTGAATTAAATAGGAAGTCGATTCGATCAAGAAATTGTAGCCGCCATGTTGAATGATTAAATGTTGCAGGAACTGTGTTCGTTAATTTCATTCGCTTAATTCCGGAATGAATGTAAATGTAGAATTAATAGGTAGAAATTGTAATAACGTAATCTGATATTCGCGGAAAATCATCGGAGTGAACGGGAGCGGTCATTAAGTCTTTGCGTATTGCTTTATATTATGTAGTAAATTAATACCAGGAAAATAATAAATAAGAACCGGTGTTTTGTGAAAATTAAACTGTGTATATTAGTTCCCGGTGTTGATGAGTAGAGTGACAGTACAGAATTGTTAGGGAGAAAAGTTTTTGCTACCACCTATATGGAGTTGGTTTTTCGGAGAGACGTTGATGGTGGGCCAAATGTTATATTTAGTGTTAGGTAGAAAAAAATAATAACAAATTTACTAAACCACACTCGAGTGAATAAGTGTAGTATAGTGGTGAGTTTAGTAGCCTGTGATGCATGTGGTTATGTTCGTATACTCCGAGAAGGTGCAGGGGAATAAAACGTCTCTACTTTATATATTGGATGAGATTAAAAGGTCAAAAGGTCAAAAGCTTATTATGCGGAACCTTTAAAGACCCTTAAAGACCTTTTGTGAACCTCAGAGTTGAGAATCGCTTCTACCTCAACGAAAGATATAATCTATGCTGTTTTTTGTTAATTTAAGAAAAAACGAAAAAAACTTATTCATCCTAAGCAAGGTATATTGCAACTAAGGTGAAGACATTGCCAAGGCTGCTGCAAAGAAGGTTGGCTCCCTCTACCATGCTAGTAAACTCCTCACACCTGACATTATCCTGTATCTCTACAAAGCCACCATCCGCCATGCATGGAGTATTGTTGCCACATCTGTGCTGGTGCATCATCTACTACTCTCTCCCTCCTTGACAAGGTCCAAAAAAGAATCGCCAACCTAATAGGTCCCTCACTGTCAGCCAAGCTCCAGTCCCTGTCCCATCACCGCAATGTAGCATCCTTGTGCTTGTTTTACAAATACTTCAATGGATTATGCTCCGATGAATTGGCTACTCTGGTGCCCTCTCGACGTAAATTCACGAGACCAACTCGACAATCAACTAAATCTCATTCATTCACTGTGGAGGTCCCCAGATGCCGGAGAGCCTTCTACTCAAATAGCTTCTTTCCTTGTGCTGCTGGCCTCTGGAACTCCCTCCCTGCCACCTGTTTCCCCGACAGTACTGACATGCAGAAATTTAAAACTAATGTAAACAGACATCTCGCTGCGCAGATCCCAATTTAGGTTGACAAAAGAAAAGTGGAGAAGGTTGGGGGTGGAGGGGGCCCCAACCTTCTCCACTTTTCTTTTTTCTCAGTAGCCCCTTACGTCTACAGTGGCGGCCTGCCTTGTTTGGGGTGAACTATGTTAAAAAAATTATTTTTTTTAAATAGGCTACTGTGATATAAACCAGATTTATAGACAAGCTGTTGGATAATGGCCCTGTTAGGCCGGGCGCATGTTGAAGTGGACGTATGTGTGGCAAATCGTTCGGTTTCGCTTGCACGATTTAGTGCAGGTTAACCCGTACAGTCGAGTGCAAAATAAACTGGTTCTCACAGTTGGAGCTCACAAACGTTGACAGGGCCACCACGTGTACGAGACCTCATGTCAAGGATCAAGGTGCACCTGCGCATAGGGGTTCTGTGACGTCAGGGGCTTTTGTGAGGGAAACAGAGTTTTGCTAGTTTGGGTTTTGGAAGCAAGCCGAACAGACGATTTCTCTATGTAGTGATGATTAAGGGAATTAAATTCCCTAAGAGAATACAGGCATGAGATTTCTTCTTCCCCCCTCCTCGAATGGCTAAGGACTTAAGCTAGGAATTAACTACGATAGAGTAGTAATTTGGTCTCTCCCTTAACGTTAGTGAAACATCTCCAAGATCGACGGTAGACTGACGCCTGAAATAAACAAATATCAAAATTTAAAAGATTGTTTGTCTCGTGAATCGGTCATGAAGGTTTTTGTTGCAGACACAGCGGACGGCGATGTTCACGGCAGTACAGAAGCGAAGAAAGAATCCAACCACTAGACGACATCGAGACGACCCACCCCTCCACGCGACGAGGAAGAAAGGGTACGATAATTTAAAAACTATGCAACAGAAGCAACCTGGATGGGGAGTTGGGCAACAAGATGTTGTTCACATTACGTTCAAATTTCTGAATGTTCGTACAGTCGAGGAAACAGGAAGCAGGGAGAGAAATCCAAAGGCATGCGGTTCAAGAAAAAAATAGTAGAAACGAAATAATTTGATTTGGAAAAATTCGTTTTAAAATTGGTAAAATTGGAATTTTTTCTGTTAGCAACATCAGATTAATTAAAAAAAATTTTTTTTTTTACTTCCCATAAGGTCTGGGTGCATCTTCGGGTAGTCATGCAGATACTCTATCTGCCCTAACTTTTCTGTGGGCATGGTAGAACCTGGTAGTGCCCATATCCTATTCGTACGTACGAACATGAAATGCTTTAGCATATTATTATATAGATTTTAAGTGTGTGAAAGGTGATAACGTACATACGAACATGAAATGCTTTAGCATATTATTAGATAGATTTTTAATGTGTGTGAAAGGTGATAACGTACGTACGAACATGAAATGCTTTAACGTATTATTATATAGTTTGGATTTATGCATTCGTGTGTTAGGACTCATGATAGGTCTGTGGATTTATGCCGACCGTGACTAAATCGGAATTCTAACTGTTGAAATCTTTCTCACTGTGATAAAATCGAGAGAGAGAGAGAGAGAGAGAGAGGGACACGATTTTCTAGGTCTTAGGTACTAATGTGATACTATCATGGGGACGGGACCCACTGTAGTACTACTGCTTGCCGGAGTTCATGCAGTAAAAGATAGACATATTCCCCTTTCAATAAAAGGGGTTGATACATCGTCTGACTCGTCGGGTTTTAGGCATCAGTATGCATGATTAATTCTCTCCTGAGGATTAACTGGTCTGACGAAACCGATGAGAGAAAGAGAGAGAGAAAGAGAGAGAGAGAAAGAGAGAGAGAGAGAAAGAGAGAGAGAGAGAGAGAGGGGGTCAGAAAGAGAGAGAGAGAGAGAGAATTAATTGGTCTGACGGAATGAATTGAACACTGAAATTGAACACTGTATAAAGGACTAAACAAGCATCTTATAAAAATATAATTTATTACATTTCCTTTCAGCTTCCGAAAAGAACATACAAACTGAAAGTCGGCTGGAGTTAGATGTGCATGACCAGACCGTGACTAAATAAAAATTCTAACTGTTAAAATCTCCCTTGCTGTGATAAAATCGAGAGAGAGAGAAAGAAAGAGACATGATATGCATGAAGAAGAAAGAGACAGATAGAAAATACAGTCACCAGTGTTTTCTTATTATTCAACACGCTGTTCCGATCTTCAACCTTTAGCGATGCCGGTGTCAGACAACATTGACTTAACCTTTAACCTGGCAACTTTAGCTGTACACGAGCTTGTTGCCTTCTGAAGCGGGCTGACAATTGCAGTGCAGTGTTGTCGGTATTACGTGTCTCCCTACGAGGGCAATATAATGTCTGCCACAAGGCTTTTAAATGTGGAGAATTGCAGCTCCCCCAAAGGGTCTCCGTCGTTGTGCTATATCTCTTTCCCTCTCTCTTCCTACCCTTCTATTTATCTCTCTCTTCTCCCTCTCTCTCTCTCTCTCTCTCTTCCTACCCCTCTCTTTCTCTTCCCACTTTTTCTATTTTTCTTATCTCTCTCTTCCTCCTCCTCCTTTCTCTCTCTCTCATCTTACATCGTGCTATATTCGATTATATGTATTTTATTCAAATTATATGTATTTTATTCAAATTATATGTATTTTATTTAAATTATATGTATTTTATTCAAATTATATGTATTTTATTCAAATTATATGTATTTTATTCGAATTATATGTATTTTATTCGTATATTCTGTATGTTATTCAAATTATATGTATTTTATTCAAATTATATGTATTTTATTCGAATTATATGTATTTTATTCAAATTATATGTATTTTATTCAAATTGTATGTATTTTATTCTAATTATATGTATTTTATTCTAATATTCTGTATTTTATTCAAATTATATGTACTTTATTCAAATTATATGTATTTTATTCGAATCACGTATTTTATTTGAATTATACGTATTTTCTTCGAATTATATGTATTTTATTCAAATTATATGTATTGTATTCAAATTATATGTATTTTATTCAAATTATATGTATTTTATTCTAATATTCTGCATTTTATTCAAATTATATATATTTTATTTAAATTATACGTATTTTATTCAAATTATATGTACTTTATTCAAAGTATATGTATTTTATTTGAATCATACATTTTATTCGAATTATACGTATTTTCTTCGAATTATATGTATTTTATTCAAATTATATGTATTTTATTCAAATTATATGTATTTTATTCTAATATTCTGTATTTTATTCAAATTATATGTATTTTATTTAAATTATATGTATTTTATTCAAATTATATGTACTTTATTCAAAGTATATGTATTTTATTCGAATCATACATTTTATTCGAATTATACGTATTTTCTTCGAATTATATGTATTTTATTCAAATTATATGTATTTTATTCAAATTATATGTACTTTATTCAAAGTATATGTATTTTATTCGAATCATACATTTTATTCGAATTATATGTATTTTATTCTAATATTCTGTATTTTATTCAAATTATATGTACTTTATTCAAAGTATATGTATTTTATTCGAATCATACATTTTATTCGAATATGTATTTTATTTAAATTATACATATTTTCTTGAATTATATGTATTTTCTTCGAATTAAATGTATTTTATTTGAATTATACGTATTTTATTCGAATTAAATGTATTTTATTCAAATTATATGTATTTTATTCTAATATTCTGTATTTTATTCAAATTATATGTATTTTATTTAAATTATATGTATTTTATTCAAATTATATGTACTTTATTCAAAGTATATGTATTTTATTCGAATCATACATTTTATTCGAATTATACGTATTTTCTTCGAATTATATGTATTTTATTCAAATTATATGTATTTTATTCAAATTATATGTATTTTATTCAAATAATATGTATTTTATTCTAATATTCTGTATTTTATTCAAATTATATTTATTTTATTTAAATTATATGTATTTTATTCAAATTATATGTACTTTATTCAAAGTATATGTATTTTATTCCAATCATACATTTTATTCGAATTATATGTATTTTATTTAAATTATACATATTTTCTTGAATTATATGTATTTTATTCGAATTAAATGTATATTATTTGAATTATATGTATTTTCTTCGAATTAAATGTATTTTATTTGAATTATACGTATTTTATTCATTCAGTTTTTATGTTTCCGCTTTCCCTTTCTTCTGCTCGTGCTCAGTAGACCGCGTCAATTTTACTCGGGTCATTTTTGGTTTTTCTTACGTCAGCCTCAAGCTGTCTCTTCCAGTCACAATTCTTCAGGTCTCTTTATATCCGTCTGTCGGGTTAGGGTTAGGTTTAGGTTTAGGGTTATGGTTAGGGTTTCTCTTACCACGAAATTTGTGCTTCACCTACTTTAGGTGGCCCTCTTGCTCACTCGTATGTGAAATGTGCACGGCGCAGTCGCTGGTTTGCGTCTAGCAGTGTCCGATACCAATAAAACCATTTACCTGGAGAATTGAATGCACTTCTCTTAATCTGACTGGGTATGACTCAAACGTTTTTTCTGTTAATACTAATGAGTCACCACTTACCAAGTAAGGCCAAAGGCCACTCGAAAAGAGATATTTTGTCACAAGATAAATTAATGACAGTCTTTTCTCATATATTTTCTAACTCTGTCTTTTTATTGGAAAAATAATTGTCAGCGTAATATTCTTCAAATCAATAAAACGAATGTCACATTTTTGAAATTTTTTTGTTTGGTTTGGTTGTTTTGTTTTACGGCATATCAACCCTTTTTCGGGTTATTTAATGCCGAATCAGGTCATTTTGGTAAAAAGTTTTTATGCTTCAAGTTCTTTATATCTTCAAATATTTATTCATGGTGTTTGGTTTGGTTGTTTTGTTTTACGGCATATCAACCCTTTTTCGGGTTATTTAATGCCGAATCAGGTCATTTTGGTAAAAAGTTTTTATGCATCAAGTTCTTTATATCTTCAAATATTTATTCATGGTGTTTGGTTTGGTTGTTTTGTAGAAGAAAATTGTTGTTTTTGGCTTTGCAGAGCATGATTGAGTTTTGCAAAGGGAAAGGAAAGAAAAACAATAACATCAATGTTTGGTGCATTTTAAGTCAGGAAGCCGGTATCTTCAGACACCCTGATCTGGTAACACGAGAATTTTTTTTTTTCTACTAATGTGTCCCCGTTTATCAAGGCCCAAAGGTCACACAAGGATAAGGTTCAATGATATTGTGAGTTAGCGATGAACAACACCTTTGAGAGGATTGAAAACATCCGAATATGATCAATATCATTCAAAATACTAAGTCTACCCTCCCAGGCTTTACCTTCTTTCTCAGTTAGTGTATTTCTAATTGCTTGAGGCGCCTCTGCCAGGGAATGCCGACGGGGCTGCTAAGGCATTTTTTGTAAACTAGAAGATTGGAAACACTCAACATTCTTGTTTTCTTCTACTGAACATCGGGCTCCACTCACACTAACTCACTACCCAGGTTTATCGTCTATGTTCCCTTTGACAAGAGGTTCGACGTTGTCCGGCTGCCCTTATGCTAAGTCTCCAGTGATCACAGTTGTGGAGATTGACTGTGTCCATTTGGCACTGTTTACAGTCTTGCCTGATGGTTTCTTTCCATGTCTTCCTAAGGTACCCAGCTTTCTTTTTGCTGTCCAGTCTTAGGTCTCTGCATGTGCTGATATACCCCTCGCTTCTTTCAACAAGTCCGAACCAGCGAAGACGGTTTGCCTTTATTAGGACATCAAGTTTTGGAATGGTCAATTTCTCAAGTAGACTGTCTGACCTAATGTTCTGGATCTGGTCCGGCTTTACATCGCATATCCACCTTGCCCTGTCATTTCTCTGGAGTCGAGCAAGTGAGGTCTGGGTTAGGAGTTAGGGTTAAAGTTAGGAGTATGGGTTAGGGTATAGATTAGGGTTAGGTCACTGCCATACAACATCACGCTTGCTTCTTATGCAGACCCCTGGTAATAATTGGGATGACTCGGGATGTTAGGATTGGAAGAAGTTCTCTAAACTGTATATGTTTGTATATATATATATTTCGTTGTACGGGATTCACTCCTAAACTCTGGTGATACCAGATCAGGCTGCCCTGGGGCTCCCTGAGACGAAATTCACCTACATTGACGTTTTTTTTTTTTTTTTTTTTTTTTTTTTTGTTTGTAAAACTTAATTATGTTCTACAAAACCAAAAACAAAAACAACAGCCCCTCTCCCTTTCTCCCTCCCCTTTTTTATTTTTATTTTTCTTACCCTACTCCCGGTCCTGGATATGACCTTAAACTACATCCGATGGTGAGATCCGGCTTACGGACTTTGGGGAATGTGGAGCCTCCTCTTAATTACCATTGCTCCCAGGTCCACCCTGACCCGGAGTGGTAGTACCTGTTAGGGTCCCAACTATGGGTTAAATAGAAACAGATATTAAAAGGGGAAAGAAACAAAAAAGAGAAGAAAACAAGACCAGATTCGGCATTAAATAACCCAAAAAGGGTTGATATGCCGTAAAACAAAACTACCAAACCAAAAACCCTGATTAAACATTTGAAGATATAAAGAACTTGAAGCATAAAAACTTTCACTATAATGACCAGATTCGGCATTAAATAACCCAAAAAGGGTTGATATGCCGTAAAACAAAACTACCAAACTACCACTCCTAAACTAATGAACTGATCATTATGAATTTCGGAATATATATACTCGGCAACATGGTGAGTAACATGAGCACATTATCTTTTTTTAATAAATTTTAACATTTAGGAGTGCATGTATATAAAGTTCGGTATGTATACATGTTTACATATTTCTATGTATAGGATTCACTCCTAAACTAATTAACCGATCATTATGAATTTTGCAATACAGCTTCTAGGTGTAAGGGTGGGGAATGTGTGATATATTTAGTTTACTTTATTTATGCAAAGGGCGTAAAAAGGAGAAGGGAGCCCTTCGTGAAAATTCAGATACCTTCGATTTTTGTGAAACTTTAACAATAGGTATAAGGCATCAATTAATAAATATCCTCCCAATTACAGTTTATTCGGAGTATTTTAAAGGGATTTTAGGGGGCATAATATGGGCACACTCTCATTTGAAATTCAAATATTTCAGATTTGCATTAAATTTTATCCATGCTCACCAGGCACCAATTAAGACGATTCCATGAATTTCAATTTCTTCTTAAGACCCCTTTAAGCTTAAGCGTTTAATGTTAGACATTTTCCAGAATCAAAATCAGGCAATGGATTTTGATCAGAATTAGAGTAAGGATTCTATACATACGGTTAAGTATCATTATATTTTGGTTTTAATCTTTGTAAGAGGGCAGAAAAGTGGTGCAAAACTGTTATGTTCGGAGAATTAATTTTACCCGTCTTGTGGCAGATATTCTAACCCTAAACCATACCACTAAGCCTAACCCAAACCGAAAACCCCTAACCCTAACCTATACCCTAACCCATACCACTAACCTATACCCTAACCTCAAATATAACCCTAACCCATACCACTAACCCATACCACTAACCCATACCTCTATCTCTAACTCTAACCCATACCCCTAACTTTAACTCTAACTCCTAACCTATACCATACCCTAAGCCCTAACCTATATCCTAAACCTAACCCATACCCCTAACCTATACCCTAACCCATACCACTAACCCATGCCTCTAACTCTAACCTATACCCTAACCCATACCCCTAACTTTAACCCATACCACTAACTCTAACCCATACCCCTAACTTTAACCCTAACTCCTAATCTATACCATACCCTAAGCCCTAAGCCTAACTTATATCCTAAACCTAACCCATACCCCTAATCCTAACCCCTAACCCTAACCTATACCCCAAATCCTAACCCATACCACTAACCCATACCCCTAACTCTGACCCTAACCCCTAACCCCTAACCCTAAGATGGGTATTCTTCTAGTGATTTAATAAAGTCTATTTTAGATCAAAACTTATATTTTAGTTATACATATAGTTTTAAAAATTGACAGGGTGGTGGGAAACTGTATGGTTTGCTTCAAAAAAGTTGGGGAGGGGGTCAAGTTGTCTCTCAGCTTTCCATACCTCTCTTTCCTTGTCCTCTCCAAACTATATAACAAATGCCTTACCAAATGTTGCTTCCCTGATAGTTGGACAATTGCCTCTGTGGTACCAGTGCTCAAGAATTCTGGTGAAAGAACTGACCTGCAAAATTATCGCCCCATCAGTCTCTTTCCGCTCTTCGCTAAAACCTTTGAATCGTTAATCAATCTAGTGATAGTTCATCACCTTGTTGATGTTAAACTTCTTTCTGACAAACGGTATGAATTTAGACAAGCCCGTTCTACTGCGGATATCCTAATGGTTATCTCTGTACGCATATACCACGCATTACACGACAAGGCAGGTGAAGCTAGGGCGGTAGCGTGTGATATATCCAAAATATTTAGTATTATATTTGCTAGCACTAAAAGGTCAAAATGTCAAAATGTCAAAAGGTCAAAATGTCAACCGTTTTTATGGTTATTTTTCTATAGAACCTACGCGTCAAAACTAAAAAGTTACGTTAAGTTCGTCTGTCAATAATTCCATTGCGAAATATTTCAATTCAAGCAAAACCAAAATAGTATTGACTAGATAGGAAATGAATATGGTCGTTCAATTTGTCCCTATTTACTTGCTTCTCCATGGGGAGGAGGGAGAGTTAGACACAAGGTCAATTTTTACGATAGAGAAAATCCAGCCGAAACTCAAACTAATTCCAGAGTACCCCAACGCTAAATTCTTTGAATCCTTAATCAATCTAGCGATCGTCGTTATTGTTAAACTTCTTTCTGACCATCAGTATAGATTTAGCCAAGCCCGATCTACTGCAGATATCTTAACGGTATTCTACGAACGCATATATCATACACTAGACAACGCAGGTGAAGCTAGGGATGTATCGCTTGATATATCCAAAGCCTTTGACCAGGTCTGGCATAAAGGTCTTTTTATAAAAATTAATTCATATGGTATTACTGGGGGAATATTTAATATCATCAGATCCTTCTTAGCAGAACGGGTTAGGGTTAAGGGTTAGGGTTAGGAGTTAAGGTTAGAGTTTAGGGTTAGGAGTTGGGGTTAGGGTTTAGGGTTAGGGTTAGGAGTTAAGGTCTTCTCATGAAACTTAATTCATACAGTATTACAGGACGAATATTTAATATCATCAGATCCTTCTTAGCGAAAAGGGTAAGGGTTAGAGTTTAGGGTTAGGGTTAAGGGTTAGAGTTAGGAGTTAAGGTTAGAGTTTAGGGTTAGGAGTTAGGGTTTAGGGTTAGGGTTTAGGGTTAGGGTTTAGGGTTAGGGTTTAGGGTTAGGGTTAGAGTTAGGAGTTGGGGTTAGGGTTTAGGGTTAGGGTTTAGGGGTTAGGGTTAGGGTTAAGGTCTTCTCATGAAACCTAATTCATACAGTATTACAGGACGAATATTTAATATCATCAGATCCTTCTTAGCAAAAAGAAAGGTCCAGGTTGTCCAAGTGATCAACACGTTAGTTCATTTTAAACGTACATTCTTGCAATCTCTACCAGCCCTGCGATAGGCGAGTCGATGAACTCCAGGATAAGATTATTTCGCCATGTCTATATTCAGTCAACCCAATGTATAATCTTTCATTTTGTTTCCGTGTCTGTCGTTCAATTGTATTACGTCGTAAAAGGTTAGGGTTTGGGGTTGGGGTTTGGGTTAGGTTTAGTGAAAGAAAAGTAACACCCTTCTCTTTCATTTTTACTTTTATTCTCTGTAAACGAACACCAATAAAGTTGTTATAAGTAATAGAAATGGACTACGCCTCATTTTTAATGGGTTAGGGTTAATGGGTTAGGGTTGTTAGGGTTAGGGATAGGGTTGGGGTGTTAGGGTTAGGGTTGGGGTGTTAGGGTTAGGGTTGGGGTGTTAGGGTTAGGGTTAGGGTTGGGGTGTTAGGGTTAGGGTTGGGGTGTTAGGGTTGGGGTGTTAGGGTTAGGGTTGGGGTGTTAGGGTTAGGGTTAGGGTTGGGGTGTTAGGGTTAGGGTTAGGGTTGGGGTGTTAGGGTTAGGGTTGGGGTGTTAGGGTTAGGGATAGGGTTGGGGTGTTAGGGTTAGGGTTGGGGTGTTAGGGTTAGGGATAGGGTTGGGGTGTTAGGGTTAGGGTTGGGGTGTTAGGGTTAGGGATAGGGTTGGGGTGTTAGGGTTAGGGTTGGGGTGTTAGGGTTAGGGATAGGGTTGGGGTGTTAGGGTTAGGGTTGGGGTGTTAGGGTTAGGGTTGGGGTGTTAGGGTTAGGGATAGGGTTGGGGTGTTAGGGTTAGGGTTGGGGTGTTAGGGTTAGGGATAGGGTTGGGGTGTTAGGGTTAGGGTTGGGGTGTTAGGGTTAGGGTTGGGGTGTTAGGGTTAGGGATGGGGTGTTAGGGTTAGGGTTGGGGTGTTAGGGTTGGGGTGTTAGGGTTAGGGTTAGGGTTGGGGTGTTAGGGTTAGGGTGTTAGGGTTGGGGTTGGGGTGTTAGGGTTAGGGTTAAGGTGTTAGGGTTAGGGTTGGGGTGTTAGGGTTAGGGTTCGTGGGTATATTTTATCATGCTTTATTATTCACACATATCCAAGGCAATTTTTTTTTTTAACTTATTTCACTTCTAAAAAAAAAGCAAGCTGCCACTGTAGACCTAAGGGGCTACTGAGAATCCGGGTGAAAGTTTAGGGGGTCATCCTCAATTGGGAGTTGTGCAGCGAGATGCTTGCTCATATTAGTTTTAAATTTCTGCATGTCGGTACAGTCGGGGAAACAGGAAGCAGGGAGGGAGTTCCAAAGGCAGGCAGCACGAGGAAAGAAACTATTGGAGTAGAAGGCTCTCTCCGGCATCTGGGGACCTCCACAGTGAATGGATACGATTTAGCTGATTGTCGGGTTGGTCAGGTGTATTTATGTCGAGGAGACACTAGAGCAGTAAGTTCATTGGAGCACATTCCATTGAAGTCCTTGTAAAACAGGCACAAGGATGTAACATTGCGGCGATGGGACAGGGGCTGGACACAGGTAACATGAATCAGAACAAATACATTGAAGATATCAGCAAAGAAGGTGGGCTCCCTCTACCATGCTAGTAAACTCCTCATATCTGACATTATCCTGTATCTCTACAAAGCCACCATCTGCCCATGCATGGAGTATTGTTGTCACATCTAAGCTGGTGCATCATCCACCAGTCTCTCCCTCTTAGACAAGGTCCAAAAAAGAGTCTCTAATCTGATAGATCCCTTGCTATCCACCAAGCTTCAGCCCCTGTCCCATCGCTGCAATGTTGCAGCCTTGTGCTTGTTTTACAAATACTTCAATGGATTGTGCTTCGGTAAACTGGCTACTCTGGTGCACCCTCAACGTAAATACACTAGACCAACTCGACAATCAACTAAATCCCATCCATTCACTGTGGAGGTCCACAGATGCCGAAGAGCTTTCCCCGACAGTACCATGCAGAGGTTTAAAACTAATGTAAACAGACATATCGCTGCACAGCTCCCAACTTGGAGTGACACCCAAAACCTACACCCTAATTCTCAGTAACCCCTTACGTCTACAGTGGCGGCCTGCCTTGTTTGGGTGAAATATGTTTTTTAAAAAAAAATCTGGTTCCTCCTTTTAAGACATTCACAGCAAGAACTCGTCTGCAAAAAACTTTCCTTATCTCCTCTGTGTCTTTCGCACCAGGTGGAATTTCCATGAAAAAAGTTTTGGGGATTTTTAACAAGAGTCATTAACACAAAAAAGGGGTAAAAAACTAATAGGTATCAAATAATTGTTACCAAAGGCAAGATAAGTTACTCTTCTGCCTACCTGGATAAGTGTTTTTGTGTTTTAACTTATTTTAAAGCGTTTTTTTTTTTTTAATTTAACACACAACTGGTTAGAACTGGAAACAAAATGGCTGACAGCAGACGGTCATCCGGAAAGTGTTGATAATCGCTTCAAAATCGAAAATTAAACAAAATACTGGTAGAAAAAGTATACAGTTTGGTTGAAGATCACATTATTGGATGTGTTTCTACCAGTATTTTTGTTTCATTTTCGATTTTTGAGCGATTATCGACACTCCCCATGTGACAGTCTACGAGCAGCCATTTTGTTTATCGTTCTAACTTAACTGGTTTTGTATTAAACTAAAAAAGAATTTAAAATAAGTTAAAACACAAAAAAAACTAAAAAAAAAATTAAAAAACGCTTTAAAATAAGTTAAAATACAAAACAAATTATCAAGGTAGGTAGAAGAGTAATTCATAGGTTACATTGTCGTTTCCCAACCAAAATGACGGACAATAAATCGTCTGCAGTTTTCCAACCTCACAAATGAGTAAGTAAACCCAAAGAAATTGTTTTAGACTAATTTAAATTATTTTTAAAGGAAATACAGTTGGGAAATTAGTCCAAAACAATTTATTTGGGTTTACTCACTCATTTGTGAGGTCGGAAAAAAAATCTGAAAACTGCAGACGATTTATTGTCCGCCATTTTGGTTTGGGCAAAGATGATTTTACCGCCTTATCTTTGATAACATTTATTTGTTGTATATTTGTTTTTTTTGTTTGTTTTTTCAACCCTTTTGTTTTTGATAACATTTATTTGTTGTATATTTGTTTTTTTTGTTTGTTTTTTCAACCCTTTTTTTTTATAACATTTATTTGTTGTATATTTGTTTTTTTTTTGTTTGTTTTTTCAACCCTTTTTTTTTTATAACATTTATTTGTTGTATATTTGTTTTTTTTTGTTTGTTTTTTCAACCCTTTTTTAAATTTTTTTTTTTAACTCTTGTTAAAAACACTCAAAGTTTCTTTCAAAGAACTCCCCATCTTTGAAACTCATTACTTCGGGATTGCTTCTTTGCAGACTACAACCTGGCTGTCTTCAATCCTCTAAGATATTCTTCATCATTAAACCTAAAATCCATCCATCTCATTAACCATCATTCTTGAGTGACTGCTACCAATTTCACATCCGGTTTCACGGTGATTCTTTAGTTTCGCAACGACATGTTAGGGCCGGGATCAAAGTGTAGTATCTGTTCCGATGGATACTGCACCCCATAGACTGGTATCGTCTTGGCCTTCGGGGCTTGATTTCCGCCGGTCTATGGGTTTGTCCTGTGCAGTTCTAGGAGGTCCACCCTCCCAGGCTTCGCCTCCCCTCTTTGGGAAGGAGTAAGTTTATTGCTTACTGCCTGAGGCGCTCCTACCGGGGAATGCCGACGGGGCCGCCCAGGCATTTTTTGTAGGCCAGAGTGCTCGCCTTCTCGGGCGCTGGCTTTTCAAATCCCACTTTCCTGACCTTGTGTCACATCTTACCTTGTGGGAGGAAGATAAAGAAAGTTAGGCTTCTCTTTAAAAGAAAATAGCTAAAGAAATGGGTTATCCTATTAACGGTGCTTCCATGCAGAATGCAATAAATTACGTGTATACACATTAAGAAAATGGGCATCTTTTACGAGACTCAGCAGTGTAAAAACGCTAAAAAAACAAATTTACAACAAATAAAAGTAACTGTAAGCTGTAAAAGTTAGTTTCAAACTTGCATGTGCTATTTGTTTGTATTTTAAACCCGTTTGAAGTGCTATTTATTAGAAATCAATAGTTTTGTTACCGCAACTTGGAGAAAAAAACATGGCCGATTTGGGGGGGGGGGTTACTAACAAATGCACTAGGAGCGGCCATATTGTTTTTGTGAAAACGGTGGGGAAAAAATACAAGAATTTTTTTTTTTTTACATCTAATGAAAACCCATTTATAATAGGTAAAAATAAAAACAAATTACATAGGTAAGTAGAAAAATATCTATTCTCGTCGTAGGTCAACTTCACTTGTTGCAAATTTATGTTTTTAAACCCTTTCTCGTTCTTTTTTTTGGACCCCGTTCGCGCCTCTGCTGAGCGTCGTAACATATACCCAGAAAATGTATTATGTTGTTGTTTTTGTTAAATAATATTAACCGAAGAATCATTTCGAGTTAAAATCCAAGTACTATTACGCACAAAAACGTGCGAAAAGCACGGTTAAAATCTATGAACCATCAAAGAAATTCGTAAATAATCCTAAGTGCGTTCAATATGGCCGGCAAGTGTCATGTTTTAGATCGACCGGAATGTGTTGAACGAAAAACAAACCCTTCACAGAAAGCAATAAAGTTTATAAGAAGTATTAATAAAAAAAATATCTGTTAACACTAAATTATTTTATACTTAATTTAAATTTTTGAAATAAAATAATATATATTTATAATTACACACGGCCTTTCTTCGTTTCGTTTCTCCAGGTCAGCAATTCTGTTTTTCTATCGCATCGTCCGACATTTTTTTCCCTCGAGACGATAAGTCTTTTAACACGTCTTCTTTTCTATTTTACTAATTAATAGTGCAATGATTTTACTAAAAAAACTTTCTACTATCATAATATGAAAAAAAAAAATATCTATCTATATAAAAACTTATTTTACTAAATTTTTTTACTTTTATGCTTAGTAGGATAACCGAAGACTGTAGACTAAAAATTACGCAAATTCCATTATTCGCCATTTTTTGTTAAATTTTGATTTTTTTCAGAAAAAATTGAGTTATCTCCCTTGTCTAAGTATTAAGCTAAATTGGATAAAAAAAAATGTCTAACGATACGTAAAATCGTTTTGCTTCCTTTTTCTTATAATTTAATAAATACTGGATGAATTTTCATGATTTTTGTCTGTACAATCTTATTTTCAGCTACCAAGTAAGTATATAAAAAAGTTTATACATTTCTTTAAATATTTTAATGTGGTAGCGCCTAATTTACTTTTACCAAGTTCATGTCGCCATGTTACATTTTTTGTTTTTTGGCAATATGTAGTCTAGGAGGACACTAAGCCCTTTATTTTTTAAAAATGGCAGGAGAGAGGGTTACATGTTCTCTACATATGCCCCTAAAAAACGACATGTTTTAAGACTCAAAATTGTCGATGCTTATTTAATTTCATGACATGCTAGGCCTCTTTTGAAAAAAAAAAAATAGCTAAAGAAATGCATAAACTTTGTTATGTACTTACGTGGTATCTGAAAAGAAGACTGTACACCAAAAATTACGCAAATTCATCCAGTATTTATTAAATTAAAAATAAAAATAGACGATTTTATCTGTCGGTCGCCATTTTGAGTTTTCCCGAAAAAAAACTGAGTTATCTCCCTTGCCTAATAAGTAAGTATAATTGTCTCTCAGATACATAAGATGTTTTTTTTTTCTTCTTATAATTTAATAAATGCAGGATGAATTCGTGTATTTATTTTTCTGTACAATCTTATTTTCAGCTAACACGTAAGTTTATAGATTTCTTTAAATATGTTCACGCCGTCGTGAAAGTAAAGAAGCACCAAATTGTCACTTGTACGTCTTCTGCTCTGGGTCAAAAACTTTTTTCTTCAGACAATGACTTCCTGTCCGGCAATGTCGAAACGCTTTGCATTCATTGGACAAAAAAAAATGTCTACGGAAAAAAAATATAAACAGGAAAGAATTAATAAAACAACTTCAGTAAAAATAAAATAATAATTTTTATTTTACAATAGATTAATTAAAATAAATTAATTACGCGTTTTTAAATTAAGCATTTTTTTTTTGAAATCTGAATTCATGTGCATTAGTCCCGCAGTCGGTCTAGCCATAGTAGGCCAGCAAATATGGAATCCACTGGAGATCTTAGTAAGTGACGTTTTTTATTTCTTATTTTCTTATTTTTAATTATTCAGCTTTCGTAAGTCGCGAGCTATTTAATTGAAATTATATAAAACACCTTCATCTTTATATAAATCTTATTTTGTATAATGATGTCGTCTTTATAAGTGTCGACATTGTACATGTTTCTCTGAACGTCGTGTCTTTTTCGAAGCGCATCTTTTTTTTTATATATAGTTTCTTGCTTTTTTTTATACAAAAGAAGAAGAAAAAAAACACGGAATGGATTAAATTTTAATTAAAAATATTTATTAATTGTTGATTTTATATTTTTCTGCCCCTATAAAATCTTTTCCCGTTTATTGTTACCGTTTCAAATTGTTTTTGTTTACGTTTTTTTTTTCTTTTTAAATCTCTGAAACGGTAGATGAAAGACTCCTTAAGAATCAGGGTACCTGGAAAACATTTTTGATGATTGGTTTTTTTTTTCTATGGAAGCACCGAAGGGTCAACTTCCCTTTTTTATTTTTATTTTTCTATGGAAGCACCGAAAGGTCAATTTCCCTTTTTTTATGTTTAAATTTTTTAATTTTTCTAGTTTTTTTTTATTATTATTATAATGTATTCGAATAGTTTTGGGGAGGAAGAAACAGAATATTCAATAGTTATTAAATCACGTTTTCAAATTTGAAAGAAAATTCTAATTTATTTGAAAAATTTAAATGATAATTTAATTCCTTGTGATATTTTTGATAATTGATTCAGGGTATTTCTTAATTGGTTGCTTCATCTTAACTTTTAAATTTACCTTTATAAGAAAAGGTTATTTAAAATATATATATATATATATATATATATATATATATATGAAATTAAAAATGGAACAGTGGAAGACCCATAAGCTCAACGTTTCGCCCGATGTGATGTGGGCTTTTTCAAGAACTGATGAAAAGTGTGCTAAAAATGATAAACGTTGAGCTCATGGGTCTTCCACTGTTCCATTTTCAATTTCATCCCGTCGGATTGTTTTATCCTTTTATCTACCCATATATATATATATATATATATATATATATATATGATAAAGAATTTAAAGTGTTTCGACGTAATAGAAATTGAAAAAGGACCCCCCCCCCCCCAAAAAAAAAAATATATGTTTATACGTTCATCAACGTTTCGTCTTTATTTCAAGACTTCCTCAGGATGATTGTCTGAAGAAAAACGAAACAAGTGCAAAATGTTTGAAACAATATAAAAAAAAAAATAAGCGGCCGTTTCAGACATTTTATAATTGTTTTGTTTTTCTTCAGGCAATCATCCTGAGGAAGTCTTTGAAATAAAGACGAAACGTTGATGAATACATAAATATTATTTTGTGTGTTTCCATATATACATAAGTTGAGGTATACAAAATTAGAACATTATTTATATCTGTTCCAAGAATTCAAATACAACGAATATTTGGTGTACGATCGTTTCTAAGACGATTTGGACATTTTTGTTTTGTAATATATTTTAGATGGTTCCAATGAGTGGTTTCATCATCTTATATATATATTATAATTATGTTATGCTAGTAGGGCTACCCAGTGTTGTCCGGGCTAATAAAATAGAGGTGTCGAGAAAAAGTGTAAATTTTTACCCCTCCCCCCTTCCCCCTTTCCCTTCCCCCCTTTCCCTTCCCCCTCCTTTCCCTTTTCTCTCCTCTTGTTCTCCCTCTCCGCTTCTCTCTTGTCTTCCCCCTTTCTCGTCTTTCTCTCTTTCTCTTTTCTCCCCTCTTAACTCTTGTCTTTCGTCTCTCTTTCCATCTCTCTCCCCATTTATCTTTTTATCCTCTCCTCTCCCCTTCTTTTTCTTTCCTCTCTCCCTCTTTTATCCTCTCCTCTCCTCCCCTTTTATCCCTTCCTCCCCCTCTTTTATCCCTTCCTCCCCCCTCTTTTATCCCTTCCTCCCCCCCTCTTTTTCTTTCCTCTCCTCTCCCCTCTTTTAGCCTCTCCTCCCCCCTCTTTTATCCCTTCCTCCCCCCCTCTTTTTCTTTCCTCTCCTCTCCCCCTCTTTTTCTTTCCTCTCCTCTCCCCCTCTTTTTCTTTCCTCTCCTCTCCTTTTTTATTCCCTCCCCTCTTTTTTATTCCCTCCCCCTCTTTTTTTATTCCTCTCCCCTTCTTTTTTATTCCCTCCCCCTCTTTTTTATCCTCTCCCCCTCTTCTTTATCTTCTTTTCGTTTTATCCCCCTCTTGTCTGTATCTCCTCTCCCCTCTCTCTTCCAGACTTAACTTTATATAAATATATATTTATATAAAGTTTGTATATTTAAATAATAAAATAATGAGCACAATGAATAATCGTGGTTTATTTATTTAAATAGAAATATTAAAAATAAAATAGACAGTGAAAACAACAAATTCCTAAAAAAAAAAAAGGAAGTAAAAAAAAAATTAAAATTGTCATGAAAAGATCCATTTCAGAAATGTACGGATGGCCAGAAAGATTAAAATCTTCTCATCTAATCAAAGATCGATGGTGAATACCGATCCCAGGACGGGTAGAATTAATTTCCGGGGTACAACAGTTTTGTACCACATTCATGTCACCTCACAAAGATTTTTTTTTTTTTTTTAATGGAAATCGCTCCAGACAAGGCATGAAGCCACTTGATGTAACAAGAAGAAAAATGATTATCACAAAGACGGGATGCCTATTGGCCTTAGTCGTGAAAAGACCAAGGTTATAGGTAAATATATTAAATCAAAACGATACTACTAAACCTCATGTCTAGAATCCTTATTCCAATTTTGTTCAACATCTACATGATTTTGATTCTAGAAAATGTGCCAGATTTAAGGTTTAAGCCTCGGGGGGTCTTAAGAAGAAATTGAAATTCAGGGAATCTTGCTTAATTGGTGTCTAATGACTATCGATCTAATTTAATGTAAATCTGAAATTTTCAAATCGGAGGTTGTACCCATATTTTAGCCCCTAAAAACCTGTTAAAATACTCCAAATAGACTGAAATTTGGTAACATTTATTAATTAATTATTGGTCCCCTGATTTATAAAATCGGGGGACCTATGTTTTGAGGCATTTCCGTCCGTCCGGATTTTTCTCCGCAACCATCCATTGAATTTCTCTGAAATTTTGCATGAAGTTGTAACTTTGGTCAGGTTAGAAAGTGACATTCTCCGATTTTGAAAAAAAAAATCTGGTTAGTCCCCCAGGGGGTCAAAAGGCCCCGAAATGGCAAAACAATGGCATTTTTTGCCCCATATTCTCTTAAACTTGGCCAAAATGTGGAGGCAATTGTTCCTAATAGAAAATAAGTATCGCTGACCTTGGAAAAAATCTGGTTCGCGCCCCCAGGGGGGTCAAAAGCCCCCAAAATGGCAAAAAATGGCCCTTTTCTCCCATAACGTTTGATCCATCCATTCAATTTTTCTGAAACTTGGCCAAAATGTAGAGGCAATTGTTCTGGATATAAAATGAGCATCCTTGACCTCAGAAAAAGTCTGGTATGCGCCCCAGGGGATCAAAGGGGGGGGAGTCAAAAATGCCCCAAATTTCCCAAATTTTAAACTCGCCACATCAAGTCACATACAGAGGGGGACCACGCATGCGCGGCTTGTTAATACCGCTTATTAAGATTTCATAAAACATATCACTTACCCCATGTCCTTAAATATTTGTTCTGTACACTTATCATCAACGTTTTATATAAATCATCATCACCATCATCATCACCATCATCATCACCATCATCAACCGGTTTATTTGTTGAATCAGGCCACAATTAATCCTCTGATGAGGGTGGGACCTGATTGTCCAGTCTCGATCTAAGTCTTCCCCTCCATTCTTGTCTTTGGTGAGACCTGACAGAATCCATACCCATGGCTTTCCTATCACGTTTGACCACGTCCTCCCAAGACAACTTGGCTCTGCCAATGGTGGTCTTCTCTGCTGGCACATTCAACTGTCGGACTTTAGCAATCTAGCCATTGCTGCGCTCAACGTGCCCCAACCAACGCAGTCTGCTCTTCTGCATGATCCCCACGAGGCTTTTCAAGTTGACCTGTGCGAGTAGAGACTCAAAAGGTATGCTTTGTTCAGGCCTCACCAAACAGATCCATCTGACCATTGCCTTGTCATTACGGTGCAGTTTCTTTAGAGACAACCCAGGTTTCGGAACCATACATTAGCACACTTCTGACATATGAGGAGTATATACAAACTCTCGTAGCTGCTGGCAGGTGTTTGTCTGTCAGGATTGTTAGCAGCTTTCTAAACTGTATATATATATTTATATATATATATATTTATATATATATATTGCGTTGTCCAGGTTTTCAAAATATTTTAAAAAAATATTCTCCTTATTATTGCCATTTCAGCAACGTTTTCAATGTGTGACTTTTCAAACTACCTTATTCACGTAACCGCGTGCTACACACAGCGGCATATCAACATTGGTTGTCGATAACATCAAGATGAATTTCAACTTGACTGCGATAAATATGTCTCAGTCAGGGAGAAAAAAAGAAGAGAAAAAAAATGTGCTTATACTTCTGACAAGGATGTTTATTACCGAAAGTACTCAAGTTTTAAAAAAAGAAGTTTTTAAAGTAAATAAATAATTTATTTTAAAAAACAAATAATTTGCGTTGTCCAGGTTTTCAAAATATTTAAAAAAACATATTCTCCTCATTATTGGCATTTCAGCAACGTTTCCAATGTGTGACTTTTCAAACTATATATATATATATATATATATATATATATATATATATATATATATATATATATGTATATATATATTAAACTAAAAGTATACTTTTAGAGGGCAGGCTCTATATATTTACACGCACACTCTTACTCTCCATTACATTATATTTTTTTGAATTTTGGCTTTTCCACTGCAAACTTATCAATCTATGTAATTCCTCTGATAAGATTTTAATCTTTGAAAAGCCTTGGCTTAAGGAAAGAAAAATAAACATGTTTTTACCGAGTACACCTTGCATTGAACAATCGAAGTTGAAATAAATTTGTCATTGTACATCTTTATCTCTCTTCGTTCATTTATCTTTATATATATATATGTATATATATATATATAATAAAAAAATAAGTTAGCAAAATATTAATCTGAAACAAAACTTAGATCTAATATACGGAACGTTTTTGTTCTTGTGTTTTAAGGGAAGTGGGTTCTGATCAACTCTGCTGGGGAGCCATGAGATGAAATATCTTTATATATATATATATATATATATATATATATGAGAAAGGAGGATGACAGTAATCCGACGTAATGGGAAATCAAAAAGGAAAAACCAAAAGATTTTTTTTATATGTATTCATCACCGTTTCGTCTTTATTTGTAAGACTTCCTCAGGATGATAATTTTAAGAAAAATGTCATGCAAGTACATAGAAATATTGGGTTGATGAGGAAAAGTAGTAGCCACTACTGGGAGCACAGGACCAAGGTCCGGGCTGAGAGAAGTCAGTGGCAGTGAGTGAAATGAATGTGGATGGCTGTTAGTGAAAAAGTTGTGTAAAGAGGAGGGGAGGAGGAAGGCTCTGTGTTTTTGGTGTGTAGGTAATGTCGTAGTTTTAGAAAAGATATGAAGAGATGGCTACTACTTCTTCTCATTAACCCATCATGTCAACCCAATATTTTCATGTACTTGCATGACATTTTTCTTAAAATTATCATCCTGAGGAAGTCTTACAAATAAAGACGAAACGTTGATGAATATTTAAAAAACATCCTTTTTGGTTTTTCCTTTTTCATTTCCAATATATATATATATATATATATAATTATAGAAATAATCTAACAAAATAGAAAATGAAAGAAGGATTGTTTATATATTAATCAATGTTTCGTCTTTATTTATCGCAAGACGAATATGTACGATTTTTATCACCTAAATATTTCATGTATTTTTGTGTAATTGTTTTTATTGGTGATAACAATTGTACATATTTCCAGGCGAGGCGTCATAACCTGGGGGTAAAACACCAAACTATTGGCAGCAACATCGATGGTTCGATCCTTGTCTTAGTTAGCCATGCTGATGATGGCGTTAAGCCAGAAACACGTGTCCATTGATTACTTTTATGTACATATAAAATTAATAAAAATATATATATATTAACGAAAAATACGCAATTTTCTGCATCTTAATCACTTAGGAAGTGAAAGAATCGAAATAGTAGTAAGCAAAAAAAATAACGAACGCTGCAATCACCAGTAAAAATAATTAAATAAAAATACATTATATATATATATATATATATATATATATATATATTATACACGCGTCGTTGAAGACCACAGAGTTTTCGCTTTGCTATCTTTCTTGTTAATTTCTCGACGCGGCGAGCGATTCGTCAGTTTTATGGCATCTAACGTATCGTGGGCTATTCCTCGAGTGCTTTCGGTCTCGCGACCGTCTTCATGAGGCTGTGTCTTATTATTACTAAGAGCCGTATTTATAGTTTTATTATTAGTTATATATCTATTAATTTACATATGCGTATATATATATATATATATATATATATATATGTATATATATATATATATCTTGTTTATATATATATATTTTTTTTTAATTTATTTATTTTTTATATATATTATTATTATTACGTTATATTACCATACTCCACCAATTAACACCAGAAAACCGACGAATCGCTCGCCACATGGAGAAATTAAGAAGAAAGATAGCGAAGAGAGAAAACTCTGTGGTCTTCAACGACGCGTGTATAATAAATGACTTGCTGCCGAAATATATATATATATATGTATATATGGGGCATTTTTATTCATAAATAATTATTCAAAGCTCTCACAAGATAGACCACTTTAAGTTAACAACAAGCCGTCATTCTGTGTTATGCATCCACCTATTTGAGCTGTCTTTTGGCCCCGCCTATTGAGTTCTCTCGACTGCTTGCTGGATAGCCGCCGTATTTGCTATTTAGACGATAATTTACTTCCCATTTCTAAACAATTTCCGTTTAAAAAAAAAAACATCGGGTGCTTTGTTACATTTAACTAACTTTGACCCCGCCATTAGGATCATGGTTAAAGTAGGGGTTTAGGGTCATGGTTAAAGTTAGCGCAGGTCCTAATGTAACAAAGTACCCCAAAAACTTTTTTATTTTCTCATCTTTTTGCTGGGGATGGGGCATCCTACCGGATGCCAGACATTCACCCGCTATTTCTGAGACTCCAACCGATATATCTTTTTAAAGATTCTAACCGTCCCTTTAAGTTAATTGTTTGTATCTCTCTTGCACTTGGTTCATCGGGTATATTCGCCAGGTAGTTTTTGAAATTCTTTTTCATTAATCCGGTTGCTCCTATAATTACTGGGATGATGGAGATCTTTCTAAGATTCCGTTTTTTTTTTTTTCATGTCGTACATAAAACCTTGGTATTTAGTAATCTTTTCCCTTTCAGCTCTGTTTAATCCTGCATCATTAGGGACACAGACTTCAACTAGGGTTGCTTCTCTCTCTCTTGTGCCATATCACTGTGTCTTAAGCATTCAAGTGTGTGTGCTGTTTAGTGCTTCGTGTGCTTTCATTAAGTGTGTATGTCATTGTGTGTGTGTGTTGTATGGACAATACATGTTCTTTTTTCTTTTATGTGTGCACGTGACTGGACAAAGTGTGTGTGTGTGTGTGTGTTCGAGCGTCTGTCAGTGTTTGTTTATTTGCATGAAATAAAAATGTTTGTTTTTCTTAGAAGTTGTGACAATTTAATGAATGGCAGATTATTTTTATTTTTTTGAATAAACAATTTATAAAAACGTATTTATTTCACTATTTTTTTTTATTTACAAATTCCGAAAAAAAAATTGTTTTAATTTAAAAATTTATTTTTCCTTTTGTTTTCTCTTTCTCTCCACTTTCTCTCTCTCCCCTTTCTCTCTCTCTCTCCCCTTTCTCTCTCTCTCTCTCCCCTTTCTCTCTCTCTCTCTCCCCTTTCTCTCTCTCTCTCTCCCCTTTCTCTCTCTCTCTCCCCTTTCTCTCTCTCTCCCCTTTCTCTCTCTCTCCCCTTTCTCCCCTTTCTCTCTCTCTACCCTTTCTCTCTCTCTCCCCTTTCTCTCTCTCTCTCCCCTTTCTCTCTCTCTCTCCCCTTTCTCTCTCTCTCTCCCCTTTCTCTCTCTCTCCCCTTTCTCTCTCTCTCCCCTTTCTCCCCTTTCTCTCTCTCTACCCTTTCTCTCTCTCTCCCCTTTCTCTCTCTCTCTCCCCTTTCTCTCTCTCTACCCTTTCTCTCTCTCTCCCCTTTCTCTCTCTCTCTCCCCTTTCTCTCTCTCTCTTCCCTTTCTCACTCTCTCTACCCTTTCTCTCTCTCTCTCTCCCCTTTCTCTCTCTCTCTCCCCTTTCTCTCTCTCTCCCCTTTCTCTCTCTCTCCCCTTTCTCCCCCCTCTTTCCTTTCTCTTTCTCTCCCCCTCTCTCCTTTCTCTTTCTCTCCCCCTCTCTCCTTTCTATTTCTCTCCCCCCTCTCTCCTTTCTCTTTCTCTTCCCCCTCTCTCCTTTCTCTTTCTCTCCCCCTCTCTCCTTTCTCTTTCTCTCCCCCTCTCCCCTTTCTCTTTCTTTTCCCCCTTTCTCTTTCTCTCACCCTCTCTCCTTTCTCTTTCTCTCACCCTCTCTCCTTTCTCTTTCTCTCACCCTCTCTCCTTTCTCTTTCTCTCACCCTCTCTCCTTTCTTTCTCTCCTCATTCAATATTTAAAAATAATGTCTTTATTATTTCCTTTAAAATCAAATTATTTTTTAATCCTTAAATAAAAAAAACAAAAAAACAAATAAATATTACGTCATCCGATCACTCCACACACGTCCATTTCCATGGACACGTCAAGAGAAGAGAAAGTAATATTTATTTTTATTTAATAAAATTTTCACTTAATTTCACTTTTAAATGATCACAAGGGTAGCATTAAAAATAATCTTTTCAAATATTCGTACACCTACTTGGGTGAGGTGTGCGGTCCTTAGATTTTTGAGATGAGGACTGATAATTTTCGGACTACTATTCTCATCTTGGTTGCTATTCGTATCAACGTTTTGGCTGATGTAAACAAAACCCTTTATTTATCCATGGGGCTGGATTGTTCTTGTTCTGCCAGCCATATCGCAACGGTTAAAGACCAATTAGTTTTAAGTGCCAGTCTTCTGGGGGTTAAGGGTTCAATCCTTACTGCGGGCGATAGTAACTATGAATAGCATAAATAATTCATGGATTAAATAAAGAATTCTGTATAGGTTTCCGAGTTCAGTTCCGATCCCGTATAGGTTTCCGAGTTCAGTTCCGATCCCGTATAGGTTTCCGAGTTCAGTTCCGATCCCGTATAGGTTTCCGAGTTCAGTTCCGATCCCGTATAGGTTTCCGAGTTCAGTTCCGACTCCGTATGGGTTTCCGAGTTCAGTTCCGACCCCGTATGGGTTTCCGAGTTCAGTTCCGACCCCGTATGGGTTTCCGAGTTCAGTTTCGACTCCGTATGGGTTTCCGAGTTCAGTTCCGATCCCGTATGGGTTTCCGAGTTCAGTTCCGATCCCGTATAGGTTTCCGAGTTCAGTTCCGATCCCGTATAGGTTTCCGAGTTCAGTTCTTATCCCGTATAGGTTTCCGAGTTCAGTTCCGATCCCGTATAGGTTTCCGAGTTCAGTTCTGATCCCGTATAGGTTTCCGAGTTCAGTTCCGATCCCGTATGGGTTTCCGAGTTCAGTTCCGATCCCGTATGAGTTTCCGAGTTCAGTTCCGATCCCGTATGGGTTTCCGAGTTCAGTTCCGACTCCGTATGGGTTTCCGAGTTCAGTTCCGACTCCGTATGGGTTTCCGAGTTCAGTTCCGATCCCGTATGGGTTTCCGAGTTCAGTTCCGATCCCGTATGGGTTTCCGAGTTCAGTTCCGATCCCGTATAGGTTTCCGAGTTCAGTTCCGATCCCGTATGGGTTTCCGAGTAAGAAAAGAAGCACCTGCAGTAGATGAGAGTATAATAATACAAAACAACAAGTTCCGGACCTGACATATAGATGGCGCCACTAAAAAAAAATCCATATGATTTTTATAAAGTACTAACCTTCAAATTGCGTCGGAATTTGAGGTCACCCGGATTATTAGTTTACAAATTACAGTGATTTAAGTATTTATTGTATGGTAGTGAATGTTGGGTACTCGTCCAGTCCTCACTAGCCAGATTCCGCCGCAACAACGGGGCCATGGTCAAATAGATCTGCCACGTTAAATTAGACCAGACCCAGTATGTTAGGTCAGAGACCTTGATCGAAACATTAGCCATCCAACCGCTGGACGTTATTATTAGGGCGAACAGACTACGTTGGTTTGGACGTGAGTCCGTGTCGTTAACCACTTAGTCATCGTCCCCTCCCATATTTAGGATAAGTTCGGTATAGATCCGATCCAAAACCGCTTGGTACTAAAATAGTTACTTAGTAGAGATGGTATATATTTCGAGTGAAGGTTTTCGTCTGTGTGACCTCCTCAGAGCCAATCTTTCATTGAACTGAAGAGATTGCACGGACCGAAACCTAAATTTGTCGATGTCAGCCCAGAAAGGAACATTTGAACACCAATGCGAAATATTTGTCGCAGAAATGAAACAATGTTGCGAAAGCGAACTATTTGTTATATTAAACTCAAAACAATCATTGAATTTAAAAAAACAAACAATAAATAACAAGCCGCACGTGCGTGGTCCCCCTCTGTATGTGACTCGATGTGGCGAGTGTAAAATGCAATAAATTTGGGCAATTTGGGGCATTTTTGACCCCCCTTTGGCCCCCTGCGGGTGCAAACCAGAATTTTTCTGAGGTCAAGGATGCTCATTTTATATCCAGAACAATTGCCTCTACATTTTGGCCAAGTTTCAGAAAAATTGAATGGATGGATCAAACGTTATGGGAGAAAAGGGTAATTTTTTGACATTTTGGGGGCTTTTGACCCCCTGGGGGCGCGAACCAGATTTTTATCCAAGGTCAGCGATACTTATTTTCTATTAGGAACAATTGCCTCCATATTTTGGCCAAGTTTCAGAGAAATTGAAGAGATGGATGTAAAGTTATGGGGCAAAAAATGTCATTTTTTGCCATTTTGGGGCCTTCTGACCCCCTGGGGGGCTAACCAAATTTTTTTTCAAGAATCGGAGAATGTCACTTTCTAACCTGACAAAAGTTACAACTTCATGCAAAATTTCAGAGAAATTCAATGGATGGTTGCGGAGAAAAATCCGAACGGACGGACATGCCTCAAAACATAGGTCTTCCGATTTTATAAATCGGGGGACCAATAATAGTTAAGTAATAAAATGTCCTTTTTCAAAACCAATATGCAAATTAGATAAGCTTGCGACTGATATCATATACATAAGCAGTATATAAAAAAGATGGTGCGTCTTTTATGTAAAGTTGGATCAACTCTGAATAGGACGTTTTGACGTTACCTAATAATTACATCAAAAACTCTGTGCATGCTGTGATTTAGAAAAGCATTCAAGTCACCTAATTTTCGTAATATTTTCAAGTATTTACCTTTGGCGCAACGGTTAGCGACGTAGGATTTTGACGTCGGCCCGACTGGTTTATAGTTCGATCCCAACCAATCTCTAAGATTTTTTTTTTTTACATCGAGGGGGGGGGGGGGTAGGTAGGGGACGACCGGAAAGACCCATATTAATACGATAGCGTGTGTGTTATTTTGTGTGTCATGCTTACAACAAAAGCAATGACCTTCCGAATCTTTGTATGCTACTCATGCATTGGAGCCAAATTTAATTTAATCTAAAGCATTTACAAAGTAAGGTTTAGTCGTCGAAATTAGTCGATCGATCAAATCGAGAAAAAAAGTCTGACAGACAGACGGACACGAAACCGCTTTTATAGGTTAGGAACAATTTAATCAGTATTGAAAACATCATTTTGTGTAATTTACACGTGCCCCGCTAGTCGTTAATTAATAAAATGTCCTTTTGCAAAACCAATATGCAAATTAGTTAAACTTTCGACTGATATCGCATATAGATAAGCAGGATATGACAAAGATGGTGCGTCTATTGTGTAAAGTCGAATTAATTCGAAATAGGGCTCTTTGACCGTAAGTGTTAAAAATGTTTGTATTTATTCGTTACTAGCAAACATGTGCTCCCTCCGGCCGCATAATTTTGCTAGCCTGGGAGGGTGATATCATACTGAACTAACATATTCTACACTGACTCCCCCAAAGGAGGAGGTAATGGCTGTGAGCATAGTATCATAACGAACGCTCCCTCCAAAAGGAGGAGCTTATGCCCGGGAGGATGATATCATGACAACAGAATTAATAGTACACTACCTCCTCCCCCAGAGAAGATAATCACGGAAGGGTGGTATCATGAGGAGCAAACATATGCTATACTGCTTCCCCACCCTCAAATAATACCCGTTTGTAAAAAGAGAAGGTAATGCCTATGAGTATGCTATTATAGAAACATACACTACCCCTCTCCCCAAAAAGGAGAAGGTAGTCCCTGGGAAGATGGTCTCATGACACCAGGTCAGATATTACATTACCCCCCCCTCCCTCAAAAGAGGATGCAATACTTGATAGAATTACCTCACCCCCTTAAAAAGGAGGAGATAATTCCTGGGAGGACGGTTATATGACAACAGCACCAATACTATACTACCCACCCCCATTATAACACAATACAATAATAAATTAAATCCTTTTTTTTTTTTTTTTTTTTTTTTCCATTTTTAAAAAAATGCCTAGCCATAAAACATTTTTATGGTTCCTTGGCCTTCTGGCTAAGATCAAAGTGTAGTATCTTTTCTTAGCATCTCAGCGACCTCAAACGGTTTACTATCGACGAAAATATTGTGTACTAGCGGAACCCGTCGCCCGGCGTTGCACGGGAGAAAGTACTACCTATTGCATGACGTCAAATAAAAAAAAGGAAATTACCTATTTTTTCTTCCCCCCCCCCCCCGTCTATTGTGTTGGCGAATGTTTTAAATTTAAAAAAAAATAAAAAAAAGTGGTAGAGTAGAATGGGATCGAACGCTAAAACAGGTGATTACGAACCTTGCCTTCTTACCGACTGCACCACGCATTCGGGTTAAAATAGATGTGAAAATAGGTCAATTCACTTAATAATAAATAAGAACCGGTGTTTTGTGAAAATTAAACTGTGTGTATTAGTTCCCGGTGTCGATGAGTAGAGTGACAGTACAGAATTGTTAGAGAGAAAAGTTTTTGCTACCACCTATATGGAGTTGGTTTTTTAGGAGAGTCGTGGATGGCGGGCCAAATGTAATATTTAGTGTAAGCTGGGAAAAAAAGAATAACAAATTTACTAAAACACGCTCGAGTGAATAAGTGTAATGTAATGGTAAGTTTAGTACCCTGTGATGCATGTGGTTATTTTTCTATTCTCCGAGAAGGTACAGGGGAAAAATCGTCTCTACTTTATATATTAGATGTATAAAAAATATAACAATGCAAAATTACAACTGTATGTAACTGAAAATTAATTCATAAGGAGCTGTTTATAATATAAATATGCAAATTAAGAAGACCTGAAGGTGTTTTAGAGTATTTTCAGTATACTATATATACTGTTTTTCAGTATACTATATATACTGTTTTTCAGTATACTATATATACTGTATTTCAAAACTCTATGTTAAACCATAGAATTAAATAGTCACAACCTGTTTTGAAGTTAGTATAATTAGGATATTGATTTACTCCTCTCCAGGAGTTAGGCACAAGGCCAGTTTTTATCTTACTCCCACAAGTAAGATGTGACCCAAGGTCGGGTCGGGAAAGTGGGGTCTAAAAATTGCCTGGGCAGCCCCGTCGGCATTCCCCGGTAGGGGCGCCTCAGGCAGTAAACAATAAATTTACTCCTCCCCAAAGAGGGAAGGCAAAGTCTGGGAGAGTGGACCTCCTAGAACTGCACAGGACAGACCCATTGACCGGCGTAAGTCAAGCTCCGAAGGACAAAACAATACCGGTCTATGGGGTGCAGTATCCATCGGAACAGATACTACAATTTGATCTTAGCCAAAATGCCAAGAACCGAGTAGGATAGATTGAAAAATATCTCGCATTTATTCATTTAGAACAGGGGCGGGCAACCTCCGGCCCATTAAGGCTTAGCGTCCGGCCCGCCACCCTGCTAGGCTTTATTATTGCAATCCGGCCCGCGAACCTCCTAGTAAAACTCATATCATTTTGAAAATGAAGTACACAAAGTCTCACCTTCGCTCCCAACTCTCGGACCACCCCCCTCAATGACATTCTTCTGTTGTCTACCTCAATCATCGAGCCAGACATGGAAATACTTTTTCATGGCAAACAGCACCAGCAGTGTCATTGATTTGTAGAGTGTTCAATACAATTTTTGTACAATTTATTCATGTAAACAAAATATAGTAATTCTGAGATTTCGTTTTTCACTCCGGCCCGCGATCTCCTTCCAAAAGTCTCATCTGGCCCTCACTCTGAAAATATTGCCCGCCCCTGATTTAGAAGAATAAGATTAAATAATTTTTAAGGGAAGTAACTCCGTAAATCAATCTAAGAGTGACTTCCCTTGATTGACAATTTAAAAAATTATTAATATTTTCAACGTACATGCGTCTATTATGTTCTTATTACGGTCAATTACAATATATGTGTCCATAATTAAAACGAGATGATCCTCAGTCTTTGTACTTATTTAAACATGCATGGTCCTGGGTATGACCTTAAAAGGTGGTGAGGCCTCCACGTGGGATCTGTGGGGAATGTGGAGTTGCCCCTTAGTTGCCATTGCTCCCAGGTCCACTCTAACCCGGAGTGGTAGTACCTGTAAGGGGCCCCATCTATGGGTCAAATAGAACCTACTGGTGCTACCAGATCAGGCTGTCTGAAGTTATTGACTTCCTGACTCAGAATGCACCAAACATTGATGTTTTTTTTTATTTGCAAAACCCAATCATGTTCTGCAAAATAAAATAAAAAACAATTACCCTAACTCCTCTCTCTCTCATTCCCTTCCTTACCCCCCCCCCTTTAACTCAATCAAACACCATGAATAAATACTTGAACATATAAAGAACTTGAAGCATAACAACCTTTACCAAAATGACCGAATTCAGCATTAAATAAGCCAGAAAAGGGTTGATATGCCGTAAAACAAAACAACTAAACCAAACACCATGAATAAATATTTGAAGATATAAAGAAATTGAAGCATATAAACTTGCGGACAGTCCTAGTATGAATATTCGCGAGTTCGAAAAGATACACCTGAAAAAGGCCGGAGGTTACAGCGGCCGAAACGTTGTGATTATAACACTCAAGATGAGAACAGTAGTCCGAATAATCGAAATTATACAAAAAATGTAAATAATCACCAAAATCTGCATTTGGCTATGATGCAACATCATATGATGCAACATCATATGATGCAACATCATATGATGCAATATCATAGAATGTTTTTTTTTGTGTTATTGTTTTTTTTTTTTTAATGTTTTTTTTTTTAATGTTTTTTTTTTTTTTTTAATATATAATTTAATGTCTACATCATGAGTAGTGCATTTAATGTTTCATGCTTAACTGCTCCATTTTTTTTTTTTTCTTTTTTGTACGGGGAAGAAGTCCTCAGTTTCTTTTCTTATACATATGTGTTGACTAATAAACAGCCTAGGGGGGGGGGGTACATCAAAGAGAGCAGTTAGAATGCATTAAACCAAAAAGAAATACCTGTGGGTAAGACAGGACAAAAAAAGACTCCCCCCCCCCCACTACATTTTTCCCAGGCAACCTCTCTTCCCTCCTACCTTCAAATGGACAGACTGATATTACTACTACTACTACTACTACTACTACTACTACTATAGTTTTTATAAGGAAATAAAAAACTTTTTTTAATCAAAATTTTGTAAAATTTATTAGTTTTCTTATACCATCTATCTGTGTTTATAATAGTATTTTCGCCTGTCTGTGACACCCGAGTTTCGAATAGAATTCTCACCTGTCTGATGCCTAAATTTGGAATAGCATTTTTGTCCGTCTGTGACGCCTGTGTTTGGAATAGTATTTTCGCCTTTCTGTGACACCTGTGTTTGGAATAGCATTTTCGCCTGTGTTAGGAATAGTATTTTGCCTGTCTGTGACGCCTGTGTTTAGAATAGCATTTTTGTCTGTCGGTGACATCTGTGTTTGGAATAGCATTTTTGTCTGTCTGTGACACCTGTGTTAGGAATAGTATTTTGCCTGTCTGTGACGCCTATGTTTGGAATAGTATTTTCGCCTGTCTGTGACACCTGTGTTTGGAATAGTATTTTCGCCTATATTATGACACCTGTGTTTGAAATAGTATTTTCGCCTGTCTGTGACACCTGTGTTTGGAATAGTATTATCGCCTGTCTGTGACACCTGTGTTTGGAATAGTATTTTCGCCTGTCTGTGACACCTGTGTTTGGAATAGTATTTTCGCCTGTCTGTGACACCTGTGTTTGGAATAGTATTTTCGCCTGTCTGTGACACCTGTGTTTGGAATAGTATTTTCGCCTGTCTGTGACACCTGTGTTTGGAATAGTATTTTCGCCTGTCTGTGACGCCTGTGTTTGGAATAGTATTTTCGCCTGTCTGTGACGCCTGTGTTTGGAATAGTATTTTCGCCTATATTATGAAATAGCATTTTCGCCTGTCTGTGACGCCTGTGTTTGGAATAGTATTTTCGCCTATATTATGAAATAGCATTTTCGCCTGTCTGTGACGCCTGTGTTAGGAATAGCATTTTCGCCTGTGTTATGAATAGCATTTTCGCCTGTCTGTGACGCATCTGTTTGGAATAGCATTTTTGTCTGTCTGTGATGCCTGTGTTTGGAATAGTATTTTCGCCTGTCTGTGACACCTGTGTTTGGAATAGTATTTTCGCCTGTCTGTGACACCTGTGTTTGAAATAGTATTTTCGCCTGTCTGTGACGCCTGTGTTTGGAATAGTATTTTCGCCTGTCTGTGACACCTGTGTTTGGAATAGTATTTTCGCCTGTCTGTGACACCTGTGTTTGGAATAGTATTTTCGCCTGTCTGTGACGCCTGTGTTTGGAATAGTATTTTTTCCTGTCTGTGACGCCTGTGTTTGGAATAGCATTTTCGCCTGTCTGTGACACCTGTGTTTGGAATAGTATTTTCGCCTGTCTGTGACGCCTGCGTTTGGAATGGCATTTTTGTCAAGCTATCCTTCTCGCCAGAGGGTGGGGGGTTTGTATTAGGTGCGTGATGCTGAATGGAGGTGAATGCTTGTCACTTGTCCGTTTTCATCGTAATGACAGAGCAATGATTAGATGGATATGCAATATCGAGTCGGATCAGACCCGACGTATCAGCTGTGATACACTGTTGTTGGCAAGGCTGAATATACCAAAGCTTGACAGAGTTTTGAAGATCAGCCGGCTACGTTGTTTTGGCCACGTTGAAAGGAGCGACTCTTCGATAAGAAAATGCAGAGACTTTAAGGTGGAAAACCTGAAGAATTTTGAACTACCCAAGAAAACTCGGATATGTCGCGGTTCAACAAAACCGCGACGTTGTTTACATTTTTAAAAAGACGCCATCTTGGAAAGGCCATAACAGCAGCAGGAGTCACTGATTGTTTTTGCCATGATCGAGACATCAGCAGCAGCAGCTGCCTCTTCTTAACCCTTTCCATGGAAATGTACTAGCCGCTCCCTGTTGCTATTCTTAGAAGATTGGAAAAACCCAATTCTTAATCGCCATTTTTGTCACCATGACTAAGCAGAAATCGGCCGGAGAATATTTTTCTTAATCTTTCTTCAAGGGGTACACAAGCGTTTCGCCAACCACCCATATAATCGTACAAATACATCCAAGACACCTGCCGGCAATTTGGTACAACGAAAGATCTCTTCGGTATTTATTTATCGAAATTAATCCCTTTCACAAGACCAACGAAACTGGCTTGGCACACGCTACATGAGATCTCACGTTTTCAACTGAAAAAGGTAATTCAACCAGGGGGTCAGGAGACCTCCCAGAAGACGCGTGCCCAGCCAGAGACGCGGACCCAGCCAGCAGCAGCAAAGATACAAACAGCCCTTTTCAGGGCTACTGAATGCGATTTACTCTCTTTGCTGTCTGCATCTCCAGTTCCTGCACCTGCTCCTGCACCTGCTCCTGCACCTGCTCCTGCATCCCGAGTTCCTGCATCAGCACTCTCCTGCTCCAGCACACTGCAGTCCTGAGCTCCTGCACCACTCCTGATCCAACGACACCACGCCGGACGTTCCAGTCTGCTGCCGCCAGAGACGCCACTCCAGTCTCTCCCGTTCCAGTGACGTCACCAACCAAACCTCATCACCGTTGTTATTACCACCATATGGTAAATAAACGCACCGAATTTTGAACTGTTCACTTGTGTTTGTCCTCTCTTCTTTGTCATTGCCGTAATTTGCTTGTGTCTACTTTCTTAGTTGTGTGGCCGACCAACACCCCCCCTGGTCGGTCCCGCAACAGATATTAACAAGCATCTTAGACAATGGAATTTGAGCAGAATCAATCCTGAAAGCTACCAAGCTTGGAGACAGAGATTGCAGGCTGCCAGAAACCGTCAGAACTCTGCAAGAAACCGTCAGAACTCTGCCAGAAACCGTCAGAACTCTGACCAAGGGAAGTAAGACAATAGAGAATTGATGACGGAAAAAAAATGGTTGAAATTAGTTTCGATAATCGCTCAAAAAACGAAAATTAAGCAAAATACTGTAAGAACATTACATTTACCCACGATTGGTGACATTTATTGGATGTGTTTCTACCAGTATTTTGTTTATGTTTAGATTTTTGACCGATTATCAAGGGTCCCCATGCAGGGCTCATGACCAGCCATTTTGTTTTCCGTTCTAACTGAACAGGTGGACACCAGGGTTGTTTTGAACAAAAAAAACGCTTTAAGATAAGTTAAAACACAACTAAACTTATTCAGGTAGGTAGAAGAGTAACTTACTTTGCCTTTGGCAACATTGCCTATTAGTTTTTTTTTTCATCCCTTTTTTGTTTTGTTGGCTCTTGTTAAAAATGCCCCCCAAATCTTATCTGAATTATTATATATACTGCACCCCCAAACGTTTTGTTAATAAACGGAGAGAGTGACAGAAGCAAGAGTAATCAACACCGTATAGAACACGAGCAGGGAGTCAAACAACATACAGTGAGAGAAACGTAGTAAGAGAGGAGTCACTTGAGTTAATTGCAAATTACGACTGAATTAAAATAGTTTTTTATCAAACGTAACTCAATCCAAAACTAATGAATATTTTTACATGATTAAAATATATAGGGAAGAAAAACCTTAGGGAAACAAACGTTGATTAACTCAGCTCCATTATTATAATAATAGATTGGTAAAATTGTCGTTTCCCAACCAAAATGGCAAACAGCAAATCGTCTGCAGTTTGCAGACTTCGCAAATGAATAAGTAAACCCAAATAAATTGTTTTGTGCAAATTTAAGATTTACCTTAAATTATTTTAAAGGAAATACAGTTAGGAAATTAATCCAAAACAATTTATTTGGGTTTACTTACTCATTTGTGAACTCCGAAAAAAAAAATCAGAAAACTGCAGACGATTTATTGTCTGCCATTTTGGTTTAAAACAACAATTTTACCAATAGATAATATTGGTTAGGAGTCTTTTTTACTTCATTTTTTTTTTTTTTTAATAAATTATTTTTATAGTATTTTGAAAGTTAAAAATAATTATGGTATTGTTAAGTCATTAAATTATTAATTGGACCAAATTGTTATAAAACTATAACTAATTTTTCTAAGTTAATGTGGTTTTAATTTTTATAAAATTAGATTATTAGCTTCCAAAAGTTTCAAGGATTTGCTGAGAATTTCAAAGCCAGTTTAAATGATTTTCTATTCGGCAGTTTAATGGCTTCCAAATTCCATCCAAATGTTGGAGAATCAGGAAATAATTCAACCATTTTCTTTTTTTTTAAGATCAAAATGGCTACCTTATTTATGAAGAGCCGAAATGCATTGTGGTGGATTTAATTTCGTAATTACTTTTATTTTAATAGGATTTAAAAAATTTGTTTTGCATTATTGTATTTTTAATTTCAATCAATATTCGATGGATAATAAATATATAAATTAAAAAACAAAAAAATGATATACTTTTGTTTACTTTATGTATTACGTTGATATCAGAGAGGATTCAATTATTATTTTTTTTTACAGAAGAATAAATACATTCATTTATTTTATACCTACCCCCCCCCCCCCCCCGCCTCACTAAAGAAGGATAAATTTCTTACCAATTTGTCTGGATTTTATTATTGGTTTATTTATTTATTTTTTTCTTACCTTTTTTTTTTTCTTACCATTTGTTTTTGTTGTGACAAGAAATCTTTATTTCTTTGCCGAGTATAGATGTTTTTCAATTTACAATGGTTTTCAATTTAAAATGGTTTTATTTCACTTCAGCTCCTCAGTTTCGGAGGGTAGGGTCTTCCCCTTCCCAAACTGATTGTGGGAAATGGAGGGTTGAACATTTTTTTCTCTTAATCTTCAACCAATCATTTTCTGATTCCTTTTTTCTGTATGTCGAGACTTTTCTTCTGATTTTCAGACTTTTCTTTCTATACAACTTTCCAAACTTTTTGGTCCTCTGTGTGAATTTCCAGACTTTTTTTGGTCCTCTGTGTGAATTTCCAGACTTTTTTTGGTCCTCTGTGTAAATTTCCAGACTTTTTTCGTCGTCTGTCTGAATTTCCATTCTTTATTTATCCTCTATGGTAATTTTCAGATTTTTTTCGTCGTCTGGGTGAATTTCCAGACTTTTTTTGTTGTCCTCTCTGAATTTCCAGACTTTTTTTTCATCCTCTCTGAATTTCCAGACTTTTTTTTCGTCCTCTCTGAATTTCCAGACTTTTTTTTCGTCCTCTCTGAATTTCCAGACTTTTTTTTCGTCCTCTCTGAATGTCCAGACTTTTTTGTCCTCTGTGTGAATTTCCAGACTTTTTTCGTTGTCTGTGCAAATTTTCCAGACTTTTTCGTCCTCTCTGAATTTCCAGACTTTTTTTGTCCTCTGTGCGAATTTCCAGACTTTTTTCGTCCTCTCTGTGAATTTCCAGACTTTTTTCGTCCTCTCTGTGAATTTCCAAACTTTTTGTTATGCAAAATGTGTTTTTTTTTTTTTTTCATTATCGAATCTTAATTTTTCTTTTGAGAGCAACACATCTTTGCTAATCCCAATATCTTTCTATAGTTTCAACTTCTTAATAATAAAAAAACAAACCCAAACCCTTTTATGAGTTTGACGATGTATACTTACCGCATTCGGCAGTCCACCTTATCATTTGATAAAATAAAATAATGAATTTGGCTTTCTTTATCTCAGAGGTGAAGGGTTGCAGGTTTGTGATTTTGATGGTTTTTTTTATCATAATTTGAAAAGCATTGCACATTACTGCTTTACCTCCTCCCCTCCTCTTTCTGGATTACAAATCAAAGGTTAAAGGTCAAAGGTTAAAAAAAGGGTTTTAAAGCTCAGTCGATGTGGTTGGGTTATGAAAAATAAAAGTATAACATTGGGTTCAAATCTTGTCTGGCTAATTTTGTCAAATGTTCTGCGGATGCTGGAAATTGACTTGCTAAACATTTACCCACGAAATAAAACAATTTTCCTAAACAGAACTATTTATTATATAAAAATTAAAACAATCGATGAATTAAAAAAGTAAACAATAAAAAAAATACAGTTAATTAATAAAGTGTCCTTTTGCACAGCAATATGCAAATTAGTTAACTTTATTACTCATTCATTAATTCATTTCGTGTGAAGCATTGGTTTCCCCCCCCCCCCCCCGATATCTTTCGAGTTAGAATTCGTTCTAGAAAGGCATCGGGTACTTACGGGAAGGACCACGTGAAGGTTGCCAACATCCCTAAGTGAAAGTGGTACTGTGGAACCTGGACGGAATTTCGAACAGAACCCTTTATCCACGGGAGTTGCATGAAAAGATACACCTGAAGAAGGCCGGAGATTCCACTAGCGGTCGAAACATTGTGAAAATTCCCGAGTTCGGCAGAAAGATTCCGCCGATTTCTTTCTCTCTCTCTCTCTCTCTCTTTCTCTCTCTCTCTCTCTTTCTCTCTCTCTCTCTCTCTTTCTCTCTATCTCTTTCTCTCTTTATCTATCTCTCTCTCTTTCTCCCTCCCTCTCTCTCTCTCTCTCTTTTTCCCTCCCTCTCTCTCTTTTTCCCTCCCTCTCTCTTTTTCCCTCCCTCTCTCTTTCTCC
>OY744553.1:965055-975055 GCA_963556195.1 Sepiola atlantica
CCTGGTTAAACATTTTAAAGACCATGGTTACACATTTTAAAGACCCTGGTTAAACATTTTAAAGACCATGGTTAAACATTTTAAAGACCATGGTTAAACATTTTAAAGACCATGGTTAAACAGTTGAAAGACCATGGTTACGCAGTTTAAAGACCATGGTTAAACATTTTAAAGACCCTGGTTAAACATTTTAAAGACCCTGGTTAAACATTTTAAAGACCGTGGTTACACATTTTAAAGACCATGGTTACACATTTAAAAGACCATGGTTAAACATTTTAAAGACCATGGTTAAACATTTTAAAGACCCTGGTTACGCAGTTTAAAGACCCTGGTTACGCAGTTTAAAGACCATGGTTACACATTTTAAAGACCCTGGTTAAACATTTTAAAGACCATGGTTACACATTTTAAAGACCGTGGTTACACATTTTAAAGACCATGGTTAAACATTAACAGAAAAAAACTTAAAGGCAAAAACGTGGTCTCAAATTTTAACAAAGAATTTTAATTTCATGGTCAAACTATTCGAATGACATTCGGCTCGGAGCAAAGTGGAGTATCTGTTCTCGGTCGGTGAAAGAGAAATCCTGACTGAGACAATTTTTATATTTGTCCCAATCCAGAGTGCCCTTTTTGGGGAACTGGATTTTTTCCCCACCGATCTTGTGTCTAACTCTGTCCTCGTGGGGATACAAGTAAATAGGGAGCCAAGACTTTCATCGACTCCCGTATTAACATCGCTGACGAATTATTTTGGCACGCCAAACACGTGTATAAAACAAACAAAAACAGAGCGTTCACATGATCGACAGATTTTGCTGTCGTCAGAATCGGATTTAATTGTGCAATTATCTTCAAAATCGCCGATATAAAAATGCGATGGTTATTAGCGATAGCAATTCGACAGCATTTAAAAATTGTTGCTGACATCAGAATAAATGTTTAGATAAGTGCGCAACATTTTAAAAAGTATTTTGATTATTGTCGCTCTCCTGCTACATTCAGAGACAATGGACATCCCCTGAAAGTTATTCACAAGTTATCGAGGCTAAAAGCCACTCGAGGATAAGGGTTAATGAGATGGATGGATTGTCAGTTGAATGATGAATAATATTATGAGAGGATTTTGTATACTAATGAGTCACCAGCTATCGAGGCCAAAAGCCACTCGAGGATAAGGGTTAATGAGATGGATGGATTGTCAGTTGAATGATGAAGAATATTATGGGAGTATTTTTTATACTAATGAGCCACCACTTATCAAGACCAAAAGTCACTCGAGGATAAGGGTTAATGAGATGGATGGATTGTCAGTTGAATGATGAAGAATATTATGGGAGTATTTTTTATACTAATGAGTCACCACTTATCAAGGCCAAAAGCCATTCGAGGATAAGGGTTAATGAGATGGATGGATTGTCAGTTGAATGATGAAGAATATTATGGGAGTATTTTTTATACTAATGAGTCACCACTTATCAAGACTAAAAGCCATTCGAGGATAAGGGTTAATGAGATGGATGGATTGTCAGTTGAATGATGAAGAATATTATGGGAGTATTTTTTATTATAATGAGTCACCACTTATCGAGGCTAAAAGCCACTCGAGGATAAGGGTTAATGAGATGGATGGATTGTCAGTTGAATGATGAAGAATATTATGGGATTATTTTTTATACTAATGAGTCACCACTTATCAAGGCCAAAAGCCATTCGAGGATAAGGGTTAATGAGATGGATGGATTGTCAGTTGAATGATGAAGAATATTATGGGAGTATTTTTTATACTAATGAGTCACCACTTATCAAGACTAAAAGCCACTCGAGGATAAGGGTTAATGAGATGGATGGATTGTCAGTTGAATGATGAAGAATATTATGGGAGTATTTTTTATTATAATGAGTCACCACTTATCGAGGCTAAAAGCCACTCGAGGATAAGGGTTAATGAGATGGATGGATTGTCAGTTGAATGATGAAGAATATTATGGGATTATTTTTTATACTAATGAGTCACCACTTATCAAGGCCAAAAGCCATTCGAGGATAAGGGTTAATGAGATGGATGGATTGTCAGTTGAATGATGAAGAATATTATGGGAGTATTTTTTATACTAATGAGTCACCACTTATCAAGACTAAAAGCCACTCGAGGATAAGGGTTAATGAGATGGATGGATTGTCAGTTGAATGATGAAGAATATTATGGGAGTATTTTTTATTATAATGAGTCACCACTTATCGAGGCTAAAAGCCACTCGAGGATAAGGGTTAATGAGATGGATGGATTGTCAGTTGAATGATGAAGAATATTATGGGAGTATTTTTTATACTAATGAGTCACCACTTATCAAGGCCAAAAGCCACTCGAGGATAAGGGTTAATGAGATGGATGGATTGTCAGTTGAATGATGAAGAATATTATGGGAGTATTTTTTATACTAATGAGTCACCACTTATCAAGACTAAAAGCCACTCGAGGATAAGGGTTAATGAGATGGATGGATTGTCAGTTGAATGATGAAGAATATTATGGGAGTATTTTTTATACTAATGAGTCACCACTTATCAAGACTAAAAGCCACTCGAGGATAAGGGTTAATGAGATGGATGGATTGTCAGTTGAATGATGAAGAATATTATGGGAGTATTTTTTATACTAATGAGTCACCACTTATCAAGGCCAAAAGCCATTCGAGGATAAGGGTTAATGAGATGGATGGATTGTCAGTTGAATGATGAAGAATATTATGGGAGTATTTTTTATTATAATGAGTCACCACTTATCAAGACTAAAAGCCATTCGAGGATAAGGGTTAATGAGATGGATGGATTGTCAGTTGAATGATGAAGAATATTATGGGAGTATTTTTTATTATAATGAGTCACCACTTATCGAGGCTAAAAGCCACTCGAGGATAAGGGTTAATGAGATGGATGGATTGTCAGTTGAATGATGAAGAATATTATGGGAGTATTTTTTATACTAATGAGTCACCACTTATCAAGACTAAAAGCCACTCGAGGATAAGGGTTAATGAGATGGATGGATTGTCAGTTGAATGATGAAGAATATTATGGGAGTATTTTTTATACTAATGAGTCACCACTTATCAAGACTAAAAGCCACTCGAGGATAAGGGTTAATGAGATGGATGGATTGTCAGTTGAATGATGAAGAATATTATGGGAGTATTTTTTATACTAATGAGTCACCACTTATCAAGGCCAAAAGCCATTCGAGGATAAGGGTTAATGAGATGGATGGATTGTCAGTTGAATGATGAAGAATATTATGGGATTATTTTTTATACTAATGAGTCACCACTTATCAAGACTAAAAGCCACTCGAGGATAAGGGTTAATGAGATGGATGGATTGTCAGTTGAATGATGAAGAATATTATGGGAGTATTTTTTATTATAATGAGTCACCACTTATCGAGGCTAAAAGCCACTCGAGGATAAGGGTTAATGAGATGGATGGATTGTCAGTTGAATGATGAAGAATATTATGGGATTATTTTTTATACTAATGAGTCACCACTTATCAAGACTAAAAGCCACTCGAGGATAAGGGTTAATGAGATGGATCGATTGTCAGTTGAATGATGAAGAATATTATGGGAGTATTTTTTATTATAATGAGTCACCACTTATCGAGGCTAAAAGCCACTCGAGGATAAGGGTTAATGAGATGGATGGATTGTCAGTTGAATGATGAAGAATATTATGGGAGTATTTTTTATTATAATGAGTCACCACTTATCGAGGCTAAAAGCCACTCGAGGATAAGGGTTAATGAGATGGATCGATTGTCAGTTGAATGATGAAGAATATCATGAGAGGATTTTTTGATACTAATGAGTCACCACTTATCAAGGCCAAAAGGCCACTCGAGGATAAGGGTTAATGAGATGGATGGATTGTCAGTTGAATGATGAAGAATATTATGGGAGTATTTTTTATACTAATGAGCCACCACTTATCAAGGCTAAAAGCCACTCGAGGATAAGGGTTAATGAGATGGATGGATTGTCAGTTGAATGATGAAGAATATTATGGGAGGATTTTTTATACTAATGAGTCACCAGTTATCAAGGGCAAAAGCCAATCGAGGATAAGGGTTAATGAGATGGATGGATTGTCAGTGAATGATGAATAATATTATGAGAGGATTTTGTATACTAATGAGTCACCAATTATCGAGGCTAAAAGCCACATGAGGGTAAGGGTTAATGAGATGGATAATGAAGAATATTATGGAAGTATTGAAACTGATGAATGGTATGAACTATGTTTGATTACTTATGACAATGACGACAGTTTCTGGCGAGTATTTGTTGACATTGGCTTTGAAGAGGACCCAGTTGTAATCTGTAGGGAAGCAGTCCAATGGTAATGTTTTCCGAACGGAAAACTCTTGCAAAGAAGCTCTGCTTGTGGAAATTCAGCATGACGCTAGGCACACGGTGGAAGAACGGGAAGTTTATTTTTTTATGGTAGAAAAACAGAGTTCTTGCTGTGAATGTCTTACAAGTTTTCGAAGAGGAGCCAAAGATCGGAGCTCAGTCGAGTACCTTTCATGATAATAATAAGAGCAGAGAGAGACTAGTAACATCTAGTAAAAGGCTGTAGAGAAGAGAATATTAGATTTCTAAGTCGATTTTATTATTCGTCAAGCCAATAAAGAGTGCTATGAGTGGCACCTCCCCAGATGTGGCTGCATCTTAGGGTGTGTGGGGGGGTGTAATAATAGTCCAATGTGAACAAATATCTTTCGAGCTGTTCTCTTAAGTAGTCAGAATTTGTCCATTTCTTCTGTCCTGTTCTGGCGTGGCACGCACCCTGGGCCTATTTATCTGCCTTCCCCTTCAGGTGGAAGTTTCTAGGGAATATTAAATTCACGAGCTGGTCCCAGGCGCATGTGTACCTGCTCGGCAAGATGATTTTAACAATGTTACTTATTTTCTATATCGAAGTGAAACGTGGCATCTCAAAAATCAGCCAAGAAAAGGAAATTAGACGCGTTTGATTCTGAATGTCTTGGAAAGATTCTAGGGATGAAATGGAGCGATCGAACTACCAACCAAGAAGTCAGAGACCGCACTAACCAACAGGTGGCATCGTCAATACTATGCAAACGACGTCTGTGCTGGTTCGGACATGCCCTCAGATTGTCAACAGAGAAAATTACAAACCAAGTGCTTCGGTGGACCCCTGATGGGAAAAGAAGAGAGAGACCAAAAATGAATTGGAAGCAAACAATCGAGAAAGATTTGCAAGAAACGGACAGAAGCTGGAGAGACGCTGTGGATCTGGCTATGGACCGAACGCGATGAAACACTTTGATTGCCTCATGCGTCTCAGGACATGGGAGTTCCTAAGTAAGTTTTTGCGGGGAGGTATCGCCGGGGAGGTATCGCCGGGGAGGTATCGCCATACTCCCAAAATACAGCAGCTGGTCAAATGGGCAGATATCTGGTAATGACCAGATTGTAAATTTGTTGGAGTACATTCTGTTGAAGTAGTTGTAAAACAAGCACAGCGATGGGACAGGGGCTGGAGCTTGTTAGGATGAGACGGGGGGGGGGGGCTGGAGCTTGTTAGGTAGGGTTAGGATGAGACAGGGGGGGGGGGCTGGAGCTTGTTAGGTAGGGTTAGGATGAGACAGGGGGGGGGGGGCTGGAGCTTGTTAGGATGGGACGGGGGGGGGGGCTGCTGGAGCTTGTTAGGACTGGGGGGGGGGTGTTGGAGCTTGTTAGGATGGGACGGAGGGGGGGGGGCTGGAGCTTGTTAGGTAGGGTTAGGATGAGACGGGGGGGGGGGGCTGGAGCTTGTTAGGATGGGACGGGGTGGGCTGGAGCTTGTTAGGATGGGACGGGGGGGGGGTGCTGAAGCTTGTTAGGATGAGACGGGGGGGGGTGCTGGAGCTTGTTAGGACGGGGGGGGGGGGTGCTGCAGCTTGTTAGGTAGGTTAGGATGGGACAGGGGGGGGGCTGGAGCTTGTTAGGAGGAGGGGGGGGGGGGGCTGGAGCTTGTTAGATAGTGCGGGACCTATTAGGTTAGAAACTTTTTTTTTGCACCCTGTCCATGAGAGAGAGACTCGTGGTTGATGCACCAGCCCAGATGTGGCAACAATACTCCATTGTCAGTTGAATGATGAAGAGTATTATGAGAGGATTGAAAATGATTGACTGAACAAAGTTTGACTACTTATGTGAACGGGTTATGGGAGTATTTGTTGCTATTGGATTTTAAGACGACCATGTTGTATAATTTTGATTATTTTGGACTACTGTTCTCATCTTGAGTGTTATCATCGCAACGTTTCGGCCGCTGTCACCACCGGCCTTCTTCAGGTGTATCTTTTTGAACTCGCCTTGCACAGTTGCTATAGTACTAAGTAAAATTCAGTTCTAAGTGATTGCCATCCGAAGGTTATTTGTTAAAAAAAAGTTGCGGCTAATTTTCAATCGTCGATTTCTGAAGTGAACGTCTCTGAAATATGAAGCTTCGTATTTACCTACGTACGTTGATCTCGTGTGTCCCGTCTCGTTTCTCTCGTTAACCTTTGAGGCCTCTTTGCGATCGTTTATCAATGTTCGCTTTTTTTCCTCGGCTTTATGACGTGCTGATGCAGCACTTGACCTTTTGCAAGGCTATTTGCTTGGCGATAAACGCTCCAAAGACGCCACTCACCTCCGCCATTCCTTACCCACTCATCAGTTTCTTTCTGAGAGTCGTTGTTTTGTTTATGTGGGTCTCTCTCTCTCTCTCACTATCTCTCACTATCTCTGTCTTTTTATCACTCGATTGCTATCTCGCTCTCTCTCTCTCGTTTCGTTTCTCTTTCCCCATTTTGTATATTGAGAGATGTGGATACAGTTTGGAAAACTCCATGCAGCCCTTTTCTGGCGATTGAACCGGAATTGGGACGTTCAAAAATGAAATTAAGTCGGAAAGAGACAGGTAAGATTGAACTAGCCTTAAAAATCTGTGTGTGTATACATACACATCATCATCATCAGCCTTAAAAATGTGTATGTGTGTATATATATACTTTTATGTACGTATAAAATATATATATATATACTTTTATGTACGTATAAAATGTATATATATATATATATACTTTTATGTACGTATAAAATGTATATATATATATATATATATATATACTTTTATGTACGTATAAAATGTATATATATATACTTTTATGTACGTATAAAATGTATATATGTATATATATACTTTTATGTACGTATAAAATGTATATATGTATATATATACTTTTATGTACGTATAAAATGTATATATGTATATATATATATATACTTTTATGTACGTATAAAATTATATATGTATATATACTTTTATGTACGTATAAAATGTATATATATATATACTTTTATGTACGTATAAAATGTATATATATATATACTTTTATGTACGTATAAAATGTATATATATATATACTTTTATGTACGTATAAAATGTATATATATATATACTTTTATGTACGTATAAAATGTATATATATATATACTTTTATGTACGTATAAAATATATATATATATATACTTTTATGTACGTATAAAATATATATATATATATACTTTTATGTACGTATAAAATGTATATATATATATATATATATACTTTTATGTACGTATAAAATGTATATATATATATATATATATATATACTTTTATGTACGTATAAAATGTATATATATATATATACTTTTATGTACGTATAAAATGTATATATATATATATATACTTTTATGTACGTATAAAATGTATATATATATATATATACTTTTATGTACGTATAAAATGTATATATATATATATATACTTTTATGTACGTATAAAATGTATATATATATATATACTTTTATGTACGTATAAAATGTATATATATATATATATATACTTTTATGTACGTATAAAATGTATATACATATATATATATATACTTTTATGTACGTATAAAATGTATATATATATATATATATACTTTTATGTACGTATAAAATGTATATATATATATATATATATATACTTTTATGTACATATAAAATATATATATATATATACTTTTATGTACGTATAAAATGTATATATATATATATATATATATACTTTTATGTACATATAAAATATATATATATATATACTTTTATGTACATATAAAATATATATATATATATACTTTTATGTACATATAAAATATATATATATATATACTTTTATGTACATATAAAATATATATATATATATACTTTTATGTACATATAAAATATATATATATATACTTTTATGTACATATAAAATATATATATATACTTTTATGTACGTATAAAATGTGTATATATATATATATATATATATATATATACTTTTATGTACGCATAAAATAAATATATATATATATACTTTTATGTACGCATAAAATAAATATATATATATATATACTTTTATGTACGTATAAAATAAATATATATATATATATACTTTTATGTAAGTATAAAATAAATAAATATATATATATATACTTTTATGTAAGTATAAAATAAATAAATATATATATATATATACTTTTATGTAAGTATAAAATAAATAAATATATATATATATATATATATATCATCATCATCAGGGTATTTTTATTTCACTCCTGGTTGAGGACCCCTCCCTGGTTTCTTTCCACGTGGATAGGCGTGGCCAAGTATTACGTAGTTGACTATCGAGGTCGTCTCTCCACCGGGTTTTTGGCCTTCCTCTAGGTCTTTTCCATTGCCTTGGGGTCAATTCTGTCACTCTATATGTCCACCTGTTTTATGCACATCTCAGAAGGTGACCTGCCCATCTATGTTTTGCCGTTCGTATGGTAGCGATGATGTCATTTGTTCCAGTTTACTGTCTGATAGAAAGCGAAACACCTGGATCAGATAGCAAACTGGAGTATATTATATATATATATATATATATATATATATATATTTTTTGATTTTATTCCATTAGTTGCGACAAAACAAGTTTTGTTTCATTGGTGCAAATAGCGACCAACTCATAGGGCTGGCGATGGAATTCAAATGGCATAAGTTTTAACTTCACCTTAACGGGAGATTGAAAATTGAAAATACGTTGGAGGGGGAGGGGGACAGAGTTGGGGCTTTGTCTATAACGGTGACATGGGACATGAGAGGGGAGGGGGGAGGACCCCAACAAGTCGTGTTTCAAATTATTGCACGTGTTTGTGCTGTGATGATCTCAATTTCGGCCGGGGTGGGAGGAAGGGAGATGGGGCGACGGCCAGAGTGAGTTAAATTTGAAATGAGAATAAAATATATATATATATATATATATGTGTGTGTGTATTTGTTGAAATTTATATTCAGAATTTTTTATGTTAATTTAAATATAAATTTTGATTACATAAAGTAATTTTAATAGCTCAATAGTGTAAGGCCAGAGCTCTGCTATATTCAATATTTTTATGTAATTTTATACCGTATCAATGTTATGAAGAACAGATTCATGTAATTTCATAAACCTTATTTTTTATTCAGTATACAATTGTTTCGGCTAACACCAAGATATTTGTAAAATGCTCGTGTGCATTTATTTCTTGGTGTGGCTATCTTCAGTGCTCATTATACAAAACAAAGCAAAAATACGAAAAAAAAACAATGAAAAACTAGTCGAGCAGAGCCTAAATTACAATCAGTACTAATTAACAACATTATATATATATATATATGAGAGAGAGAGAGAGAGAGAGAGATGGAAGAAAAAAGAGTAATAAACATGCGACGATAGGCCAAATTTATTTCAAATTTCAATTGTTCAATGCAAGGTGTATTCAGTAATAAACTAGTGTTTATTATGCTTTCCTTAAGCCAAGGCTTTTTAAAGATCGAGATCTTATCATCAGAGGAGAAATACAGATCGATAAGTTGGCTTTCAAAAAAGCCAAAGTTCAAATAT